>JAXCGZ010004918.1:15000-17500 GCA_037179515.1 Halocaridina rubra | reverse complement strand
ACCCCGTAACGAATTGTCCAAATTAATTGGTAGCAAGATGAGACAGAAAAACTTATTCAGTTTAGAATTCAGCTGGCTTCATATATATTACAACTCTCAGTTATTCCACGTGCGATATTTAATGTTACTTGGCCAAATTGCAGATGTAACTCATATGTGTTAATACATAGACACAACGTATAACAATCAATTAGTCTCTAAGTCAACATGACTTCCCATGCTTGATGTTTGGTCGCAGATGTTCAGGATTAACTTCAGTCTTCTGGAAAGTTCATCGTACCGTGACACCAGCAAACAGAGAACATTGCAGCAACTGCAATTTCTGAAGTAAACAGGAGAACATAGTTAAAATGAGTTTTTCAATATATTTCTATTCTCTTTAATAACATAGTTAACACTATAATCATAATAATAGCAATAATAATATTACTAACAGTAATAATAATAATGATAATAATATTAATAATAATAATAATAATAATAATAATAATAATAATAATAATAATAATAATAATAATAATAATAATAATAATAATAATATTAATAATAATAATAATAATAATAATAATAGAAAATAATAATAATAATAATAATAATAATAATAATAATAATAATAATAATAATAATAATAATAATAATAATAATAATAATAATAATAATAATAATAATAATGATATAATAATAATAAAATAATATAATAATAAGATAATAAGAATAATAATAACAATAATGATAATAATAAGAAATATTATAATAATAATAATAATAATAATAATAATAATAATAATAATAATAATAATAATAATAATAATAATAATAATAATAATAATAATTATAATAATAATAATAATAATAATAATAATAATGATAATAATAAAAATAAAATTGAATATTTTAGCATTTTTCATAATATTAAAATCTCTTATTACAAGAACATTAGCTACTGGTATCAATGAACCTTAAGTAAAAAAATTTGGCTTTCTATTAAATAACACTTAATCAAGCAGGAAATCATGATTTATGTCATTTTTCAGCGAAGTCTTTTTACATTCAGAACAAAAGTGAAAGATGAAAATTTCTGTATAAGTTTTATTGCTGAATACATGAAAGTGCGATCTCTAGAATCCAAAATAAATGCACTTCATCATAAATAAATCCAGAATGTTTTTTTTTTCCTTCAATATTGGTTTATGTTTTGGCAATTTCTAGTGTTATTCATTTTTCCTAGACATAGATAAAAATAATGAGAATTATTTTTCTTTGAAATGCAGTTTTCAGAGACCTTCCTGAGTCTTTTTTTGTCCTTTCCTTTTAGTTTAAATGGAAAAATCTAAGTTTCAACTTGCCTTCCGACATTTTTCCAGTCATTTCTCATACAATTAGTAGTATATTCGAAATATATCATACCAAAGGGATTAAAAAAAAGTAGTTAATTATTTGCGACTTCTGACCAAAAAAATTGCGTGATTTTTTTCTTCAATATCCAAAGGTAAATAAGTTCTAAATACATATTCCACAGCAACAGACAGTCCCTCTTGTTATAATGCAACAAATGAAAAGTGACCATTATATGAGGCAGATGGTATAATCTAAGTAGAAGAGCGAAAACTAAATTCACACCCTTTTCGTACCAGTGTTTTTAGGGTAGGGAATAAGGTCTCCGTTTTCCTTTTTTTTATAGGAGACATCTTACCACGCTGTTTTTGGCGCACGGTGTTGAGGAAGCTGCAATTGCAGAATAAGTGAAGGAAAAGAGATTTAGAGACATACTATTGTCATTTGTTAAAATCATAAATCCTTCTCCACGAAGACCTAGGACACACGCTGAAAATTTCAGGTCTTTGTTGAATTTAAAGTCGAATATTTTAATCATGCATTCAAAAACTAATATTTGAATGATAGAATTGTAGTTAGATTTTCTGATAGCATTTGCTTTATATTTACCTTCAAGTGTAATCTCTTTCAAGTGTAATTATAATATAGAAAGTAAAATATATCAAGGGAAACCAGCATGTTCCCTCGAGAGGAAATTGGATTTAAGACAGCTGCGTTGGACAAGTATCATTTCTCTTCAGAGAAGCTCTTATGAATTTAATATAACTTATTATTGAACTTTGAAAAGCGGAATGCTTCTTATTGTTCAGTATCAAAGCTTTTACACCTCATTTGATGCTGACATTTAAAATATTTTCAGCTTTGCCAAATATATAATTATTCTAGAAAATGAGATAAACAACCATTAATAATTTAATCTATATGTGCAAAGTCTCTGTATTTCTTATATGAAGTCAAGATGAAATTGTTTGAAAATATCCATTAGAACATACATAGTTGTCGAATATTCAAAATATTTATCTATTATCTATTATCTTCATTTTAATTGTCCAAAGGAATATAAAATATATTCCTAACGTGAATGACTGGGAAGATTTTTTTTTTCCTGTTAGTTGAAAAGATGTCAATCAAGAATGCTGCATAAAGGAGAAAACTGGAGTAATTG
>JAXCGZ010004918.1:0-7500 GCA_037179515.1 Halocaridina rubra | reverse complement strand
TAGGAGTATAAGTTTGTTAAGTGTGGTAGGAAAAGTGTATGGTAGGATACTGGTTAATAGGATTAGGGATAAGACAGAATATGTGATCGCGGAAGTGCAGATTTGTTTTAGGAGAGGAAGAGGTTGTATAGATCAGATTTTTATACTTAGGCAGTTATATGAGAAATATTTAGCAAAGGGTAAGGATGTGTATTTTGCATTTTTGGATCTGGAGAAAGCATATGATAGAGTCAATAGAGAGGCTATGTGGAATGTTTTGAGATTATATGGAATCAATGGTAAATTGTTGCATTCAGTGAAGAGTTTGTATGAGGGTAGTAGAGCTTGTGTTAGGGTAGGGAATGAAGTGAGTGAGTGGTTTCCGGTGAGTGTGGGACTGAGACAGGAATGTGTGATGTCACCATGGCTGTTCAATTTGTATATTGATGGAGAGACACTTGAGGAGGTTAATCAGTTTAAGTATTTAGGCTCGGTTATGGCTGCAAATGGTGGAGTGGAAGCAGATGTGTGTCACAGAGTGAATGAAGGATGTAAAGGGTTGGGTGTATTGAAAGGAGTGATGAAGAATAGAGGGTTGGAAATGAATGTTAAGAAAGTTTTGTGTGGGAAAGTGGTTGTGCCAACTGTGATTTATGGATCAGAGTTATGGGGTATGAAAGTAAGTGAGAGACGGAAACTAAATGTGTTTGAGATGAAATGCCAGAGGAGAATGATTGGTGTATCTCCATTGGATAGGGTTAGGAATGAATTGATGAGAGCAAGAACGGGTGTGAGGAGAGAAATTGCAGCCAGAGTAGATATGAATGTTCTGAGATGGTTTGGCCATGTGGAAAGGATGGATGATGATAGGCTGCTGAAAAAGGTGATGAATGCGAGAGTTGATGGGAGAAATGCTAGAGGGAGGCCTAGTTTTGGATGGATGGATGGAGTAAGGAGAGCCCTGAATGATAGGAGGATGGATGTGAGGGAAGCAAGCGAGCGTGCTAGGAATAGGAATGAGTGGCGAGCGATTGTGACGCGGCTCTGATGGGCATCTGCTGTTACCACGGGGCTGCATCTTACAGAGATAGCCCTGTGGTAGGGGCAGTAGGAGGAGCTGGCAGTTGTGAAGCGACACAGGTTGTGGAAGAGCTGGGAGGATGGGCTGTGGCACTCCAGCAGTGCCATCTGAACGGTCGCTAGCTCCCTCGTCATTGCCGATAGAGGAAAGTAATCCCCCTATTGTTTTCCTTTCTTGATGTCGGCTACCTCCCAATTAAAGGGGAAAACAGCCAAGGTATATGTATGTATGTATATAAATATATATATATATATATATATATATATATATATATATATATATATATATATATATATATATATATATATATATATATATATATATATATATATATATATATATATATATATATATGATATATATATATATATATATATATATATATATATATATATATATATATATATATATATATATATATATATATATATATATATATATATATATATATATATATATATATATATATATATATATATATATATATATATATATATATATATATATATATATATATATATATATATATATATATATATATATATATATATATATATATATATATATATATATATATATATATATATATATATATATATATATATATATATATATATATATATATATATATATATATATATATATATATATATATATATATATATATATATATATATATATATATATATATATATACTATATATATATATATATATATATATATATATATATATATATATATATATATATATATATATATATATATATATATATATATATATATATATATATATATATATATATATATATATATATATATATATGTATATATATATATATATATATATATATATATATATATATATATATATATATATATATATATATATATATATATATATATATATATATATATATATATATATATATATATATATATATATATATATATATATATATATATATATATATATATATATATATATATATATATATATATATATATATATATATATATATATATATATATATATATATATATATATATATATATATATATATATATATATATATATATATAGTATATATGATATATATATATATATATATATATATATATATATATATATATATATATATATATATATATATATATATATATATATATATATATATATATATATATATATATATATATATATATATATATATATATATATATTATATATATATATATATATATAATATATATATATATATATATATATATATATATATATATATATATATATATATATATATATATATATATATATATATATATATATATATATATATATATATATATATATATATATATATATATATATATATATATATATATATGCATATATATATATATATATATATATATATATATATATATATATATATATATATATATATATATATATATATATATATATATATATATATATATATATATATATATATATATATATATATATATATATATATATACATATTAAACATAAAATATAAAGCAGTAACTCCTTAATGAATATATCTTTAATGTATTGAGTGAAATAATATGTCTCATTATTAATAAATAATAAATCTTTGCCTGCCATTTTATGGATCAAATATCAACTGTGATTAAATTTTTTTTAGATCTTTTATGCACAGTTATTTCACTGTCTTCTTTCATTTTTCTTTTAGCTTATTTTTAAGTACTAATGTCCATTCCGACATTTACAGGTAGAAGTATTTACTGTGTGTCAAACCCTTCAGAGGTTTATATAGAATCATTGAATTAAAGATAGCAGGAATTCAAAAGCCTAGAATTTTAGAACTTCTTTTTCAATTTTAATTATATTATGATCCTGACTTTGATCAGTTGAAGAGAATGTATTGAATGTGACAATATATTTAAGCTGGTAAGCTCTTGCTGGTGTTAATAACGCCTAAAACAGTCTGTGGAAATTTATACTGTTGAGATGTCGATGTTGATAGCATCTGGGCTTTTGTGTCCCTTATGTTATTGTCCTGGTTATATCTTCCTTTTGTCTTAAAATAAAGTCTTCCAAAAAAAATTAAGATTCTTAAAATTAAGATGAAATTATTAATTAATCATAATAAGGAAACAAAAGGGTTTTGTTCCCAATACTGTATAACGATAGGGTAATGCTGTGATTCGTGAAGATCTGAAATTGAATTTAATTCAGATGAATGGAAGCATCTTCGCAAATGCCTTCATGAATACTTTCATAAGAATAAAGGCATAAACACTAATCTAAGAATCTTGTTAAATTGATCTTAAGTTATGCTATAACAGATTACCAGGACTTAATGAATATAATCAGCCAGGGTAATCAGTAAGAATATAACAGTGTCTTTCATTTGCATACATACAGCTACTATTACTATGTTATATTATAATTTGATTATTCTGTATAATTATCCTTCACATGAGGCTACGCTTTAGATATGAGTTTCCATCCAGAGTGAACTGATACTCTATTATGCACGCTGCATTTTACAGGGTGCTGTAGACCAATATTCCTTTTCATTGGTTGTATTGCCTTGACGTTATGATATACCGCTAAATTAATCTGAATGCAGCATCCAGAGTAAGTGCCTTATGGGTATGGTATCATAAATAATAATCATATTTTCTAGGTTCATGCTGTAGTTCGCCAAGTGATGTAGACAATATGCATAGCACTTGCTGGGGGTTATCTTTCTCTTACATTCTAACATCCATTTTTATTTCTAGATAAAAATATGGCATTCGTTTCAGTGATAATAATAATAATAATAAAAATAATGACAATAATAATAATAATTAACAACAACAATAATAATAATAATAATAATAATAATAATAATAATAATAATAATAATAATAATAATAATAATAATAATAATAATAATAATAATAATAATAACAATAATAATAATAAAAATAATAATAATAATAATAATAATAATAATAATAATAATAATAATATTAATAGTAACAATAATAATTAGAAGAATAATAATAATGACATAATAACAAATGTCAAGAAAGCATAAAGATACATAAGGGTGATTCTCAGATATTTAATACTTTTCTCTGATATTAAAGTTTCTTGTCATTTTCCTTTTCTTTACTGAAGCATGGAAATGTCAAAAAAAAAAGTTTGAATACTGCCAATAAAGGATATGGTTATTTCACACAGAAGCAATTCCCTTTAGTAATAACTGTCTTCAGGGTTTGGATAACGACAAGGGAAACGACATACTATGCAGATTTTATTTCGTGGCTCAATTATTTTTTTTCTGGAAGTAAAACTCAACTAATCGTCAACCAACAAAAATATACAAAATTATTTTGCAATATATATATATATATATTATATATATATATAATATATATATATATATATATATATATATATATATATATATATATATATATATATATATATATATATATATATATATATATATATATATATATATATATATATATATATATATATATATATATATATATATATATATATATATATATATATATATATATATATATATATATATATATATATATATATATATATATATGTGACGGGTAGGGTGTCTGGGGTTGAAAGGGGGAGAGCGAGAGAAGGTGTGGCATTATTGCTGAGTGAATGGATGGTAAATCAGTTAGTGGAATGGAAAGAAGTGTCATCTAGGCTAATGTGGGTGAGGGCTAGGCTAGAAAGGGAATGTTGGGCTTTTGTTAGTGCATATGGGCCAGGATGTGAGAGAAGTGAGGAAGAGCGGGATGAATTCTGGAATGAATTAACTAGATGTGTGGATGGTCTGAGTAGAAGGAACTATGTAGTTGTGTTGGGTGACTTGAATGCCAGAGTGGGTGATGGAGAGATAGAAGGTGTTGTAGGAAAGTATGGGGTACCAGGTGGGAATGAGAGTGGCGAGAGACTGTTAGATATGTGTGTGGAGCAAGAGTTGGTGATAGTTAATAGTTTATTTAAGAAGAAGTTAATAAATAAGTATACATGGATGAGAGTGGCAAATGGAAGAGTGAAAGAAAGAGCATTGATGGATTATGTGTTGGTAGCAAAGAGCATGATTGGTAGAGTGAAAGATGTACATGCATTCAGGGGTGTGGCTGCTTGGATGTCTGATCATTTTTTGGTTGAAGCAAAAGTGGTAGTAGCAAAAGAGTAGGGAAATTGTGTGGGGGGATGTAGAAGGGAAATAGTGAGGGTGGAAGAGTTGAAAAAGCCAGAAAAGAGACAGGAATATCAGGACAGGTTGAGAGTGGCATATGACAGGGTGAAAGAAAGAGAAGTTGGGGAGTTAGGGGAGGAATGGGGGTTGATGAAAGAATGTTTTGTGGGACACGCAAGTGATGTGTGTGAAAAGAGGTTTGTTGGAGGTGGCATGAGGAGGGGCAGTGAGTGGTGGAATGAAGGGGTGAAAATGAAGGTGGAAGAGAAAAAGAGGGCTTTTGAGGAATGGCTGCAGTGTAAAAGTAGGGAGAAGTATGAAAGATATAGGGAGAAAAATGTGGAAACCAAGCGGAAGGTAGAGGAAGAGAAGAGGTTGGCAAATGTTAGGTGGGGACAGGATTTTAGTAGGTCATATGAGGAGAATAAAAATAAGTTTTGGAAAGAAGTGAAGAGAGCAAGGAAGGGTGGATCTAGGATGGAAGAGACAGTGAAAGATGTGAATGGACAGATGTTAAGAGGGAACGATGCAAGGAAAAGATGTGCAGAATATTTTGAGTGCTTGCTGAATGTTGAGGAAGATAGAGAGGCAGCTATAGTGGCAGTGGGTGGGGTTCAAGGGCCAGTAATGGGAGATGCATATGAGAGAGAGATTACAAGAGAGGAGGTGACAAGGGCATTGTATGAAGCGAAAGCAGGTAAAGCACCTGGAATGGGATGGTGTGAGAGAGGAGATGTTGAAAGAAGGGGTTGTGACTGCATTGGAATGGTTAGTGAGAGTGTTTAATATATGCTTTATGTTGTCATTGGTGGCAGTGGATTGGGTGATTGCCTGTATAGTGCCCCTATACAGAGGTAAGGGAAATATGTATGAATGCAGTAATTTTAGGGGTATAAGTTTGTTGAGTGTGGTAGGAAAAGTGTATGGTAGGATACTGGTTAATAGAATTAGGGATAAGACAGAATATGTGATCGCGGAAGTGCAGAGTGGTTTTAGGAGAGGTAGAGGTTGTATAGATCAGATTTTTATACTTAGGCAGTTATGTGAGAAATATTTAGCAAAGGGTAAGGATGTGAATTTTGCATTTTTGGATCTGGAGAATGCATATGATAGAGTTGACAGAGAGGCTATGTGGAATGTTTTGAGATTATATGGAATAAATGATAAATTGTTGCATGCAGTGAAGAGTTTGTATGAGGGTAGTAGAGCTTGTGTTAGGGTAGGGAATGAAGTGAGTGAGTGGTTTCCAGTGAGTGTGGGACTGAGACAGGGATGTGTGATGTCACCATGGCTGTTCAATTTGTATATTGATGGAGTTGTAAGAGAGATGAATGAGCGAATGCGTGGTCGAGGTTTGAGAATGGTAGATGGGGATGATAGCGAGTGGGAGCTGAATCAGTTGCTGTTTGCAGATGATACTTTGGTGGTGGCAGATTCAGAGGAAAAGTTGTGTCAGTTAGTGTCAGAATTTGGAATGGTGTGTGAGAGAAGAAAGCTACGAGTGAATATGGGAAAGAGTAAGGTTATGAGGTGTACAAGAAATGAGGATGGCGCTGGATTGAATGTTATGTTGAATGGAGAGACACTTGAGGAGGTTAATCAGTTTAAGTATTTAGGCTCAGTTATAGCTGCAAATGGTGGAGTAGAAGCAGATGTGTGTTACAGAGTGAATGAAGGATGTAGAGTGTTGGGTGCATTGAAAGGAGTGATGAAGAATAGAGGGTTGGAAATGAATGTTAAGAAAGTTTTGTATGAGAAAGTGGTTGTGCCAACTGTGATGTATGGATCAGAGTTATGGGGTATGAAAGTAAGTGAGAGACGGAAACTAAATGTGTTTGAGATGAAATGCCTGAGGAGTATGATTGGTGTATCTCGACTGGATAGGGTTAGGAATGAAGTGATGAGAGCAAGAACGGGTGTGAGGAGAGAAATTGCAGCCAGAGTAGATATGAATGTTCCGAGATGGTTTGGCCTTGTGGAAAGGATGGATGATGAAAGGCTGCTGAAAAAGGTGATGAATGCGAGAGTTGATGGGAGAAATGCTAGAGGGAGGCCTAGGTTTGGATGGATGGATGGAGTAAGGAGAGCCCTGCATGATAGGAGGATGGATGTGAGGGAAGCAAGCGAGCGTGCTAGGAGTAGGAATGAGTGGTGAGCGATTGTGATGCGGCTCTGATGGGCATCTGCTGTTACCACGGGACTTCATCTTACAGAGA
>JAXCGZ010004917.1:0-25810 GCA_037179515.1 Halocaridina rubra | reverse complement strand
ATGGTTATGATAGAGTGGATAGGGATCGATATTTCGATATGGCTGGCTCTAGAACTAGAGGTCATAGTTTGAAGCTTCGTAAGAAAACTTCTTTGCAGGATGTAAGGAAATACTTTTTCAGTGTAAGTGTAGTTGATAATTGGAATTGGCTAAGCGAGGAGGTAGTTAATGCTATCTCAATCCATAGTTTTAAGGACAGGTACGATAAGTATCACTAAGTCTAAAATGGAACCGATGAGGAGACGGGAAGATACGAGCTTTGGGCTCTTTCCCGTAAACACAATTAGGTAATCACAATTAGGTTATCACACACACACACACACACACACACATATATATATATATATATATATATATATATATATATATATATATATATATATATATATATATATATATATATTTATATGTGTGTATATATATATATATATATATATATATATATATATATATATATATATATATATATATATATATATATATATATATATATATATATATATATATATATATATATATATATCTATATTATATACATACATACATATATATATATATATATATATATATATATATATATATATATATATATATATATATATATATATATATATATATATATATATATATATATATATATATATATGTATATGTATATGTATATATATATATATATATATATATATATATATATATATATATATATATATATATATATATATATATATATATATATATATATATATATATATATATAAAGGACTAATTAATTTCGTGAAGTCAGCTGCAAGGGAAGAATGAAATGACGCAGTTAGAACTTTTTGTAATTAACAAGATTAGAAGAACACTCATAAATACAAACAAACAATCATAGCCTTGATAGTATAATATATTGCGTCATTGCAGAATGTGATCTAAACAGCTTGATAACACGCCAGTCCTTGTTGTCTGTAAGTCATTTCTCTCTCTCTCTCTCTCTCTCTCTCTCTCTCTCTCTCTCTCTCTCTCTCTCTCTCTCTCTCTCTCTCTCCTCTCTCTAGTCCTAGTAAGTTTAAATCTAGGCCATGTTCTCTCTCTCTCCCTAGTAAGTTGATATCTAGGACATGTCAAGCATTATACAGACCAGAAAATAATATTGTACCACTTCATTCTTAGGCTAAATATTTTTTGTCTTTTTAGAATGACTACTACTACTACTACTACTACTACTACTACTACTACTACTACTACTACTACTACTACTACTACTACTACAGTAAATTATATGATGAAATATTATGAATTACTGGAAATTCTTTAAAAAGATAGGAAGGATTTAAACTAAGGTTAAAATAAGAGGTTTTAGGGAGTAAAAAAAAAATCTTTATATATATAGTTTGGATACTTCGCTCTTTATATTTTCATTTTAACTTTATGTATATTCTTATAACATTCAAATTTTAACGAATTACATACAATGGATGGATTTCACAATAAAATGAAATTGTGATTTGAAAATAATACTGACGATGATAACAATAATAATAATAAAAACAAAAACAACAACAACAACAACAACAACAACAACAACAACAACAACAATAAAAAAAAATAATAATAATAATGATAATAATAATATACAAGGGGTCTTCAGTTTACGATGTCCTTGAGGTACAAAGCTTCGTCGTTATGATGCATCTCCAATAAATTATTTTGCTTCTTTTTTTTATAATTTTTGGCCTATATTATGACTACCAATAGTAATCAGATAAGAGAGAAATATCACCACTGCATTAAAATAGGCGGAAAACGTCGGTGCTTATTAAGGTGTGTTTCAACTTACTCCGAAAATAGGGTTACGTCACGTCTTGAGGAATGAAATTGACGTAAGTAGACGACCCCCTGCATCTATACTCACACACTCACACACACACACACACAAAAGACATGCCACGAAACTGGTGCCAGAAATACGCAATCTCAGTTATGATGAGAGGCTGAGGGAATTAGGCTTACCATCACTGGAAGCTAGAAGAGTGAGGGGGGATATGGTGACAGTCTTTAAATTCCTTCATGGTTATGATAGAGTGGATAGGGATCGATTTTTTTTATATGGCTGGCTCTAGAACTAGAGGTCATAGTTTGAAGCTTCGTAAGAAAACTTCTTTGCAGGATGTAAGGAAATACTTTTTCAGTGTAAGAGTAGTTGATAATTGGAATTGGCTAAGCGAGGAGGTAGTTAATGCTATCTCAATCCATAGTTTTAAGGACAAAAAACAAACAAACAAACTTTATTTCCATTTCAATACAATGGGTATTCGTCGGCCAGGGCAAGCCCCAACCCCCCACTGTGGTGTCCAACCACAGCAGTTCCTGCCAGTAAACAGCTTAAACTCTCGGTCTTGGACGGGAACCGATCTTTCGACCTCGTGAATGCGAAGCCAGCGCGTTACCACTGTACTAGCCAGCAGGCTAGTACAGGTATGATAAGTATCACTAAGTCTAAAATGGAACCGATGAGGAGACGGGAAGATACGAGCTTTGGGCTCTTTCCCGTAAACACAATTAGGTAATCACACATACATACATACATACATATATATATATATATATATATATATATATATATATATATATATATATATATATATATATATATATATATATATATATATATATATATATCTTTAGTTATCATGCTGTATATCTAGAAAAATCATAAACAGAAAAATAGAATAAATAAGTAGAGTAGAATAGAATAGGTTAGACATGCTGAAAATACAATTAAAAAATGGAGCTGCCTCGTGTGTGCCAGTAGGCATGTTGCAGTGTCCTCTATTCTTATGTTCTTATGTTCTTATATATATATATATATATATATATATATATATATATATTATATATATATATATATATATATATATATATATATATATATATATATATATATATATATAAATGCACATATACATACATACAGGGGATATGGCCTCATTATAATTGCTGTACACAAATGATGATGGAATGACTGGTAAGGCAGTAGAATTAAAGGGTAGGATTCACAACAGTAAAGCAGATAAAGTGAGGGCATAAACAGTGTCACAGTATTTTCTAAGAGCTTTAGAATAATAAGGGTTGAAAGACCTGAGATAACTGGTGGAGGGATAGCACTGCTCATACTTGAAAGGGTTAAAATTGAAGAAATAAACTTTGCTATAGAAAGTGAGTTCAAGGAATTTCTTGTTGCTCTCATAAATACCGTGTCAGAGATCATTATAATAACTGTTGCATATAACCTACAAAGGACCTAACATAGGCAACTGTTTATGAGGAAAGTCATATATGTACTATTGAAGTCATAAACTCAGTTGTTAACATTGTATGAGAGAAAAATTAGGATTTTGATTATGGAGGATTTTAATCACAGATAGATAGATTGGATAAATCTTGACTCACACAGTGGAGAGGACTCATTTGGGGCAAGATTCCTAGACTGCATACAAGGGAATTTTTTACACTAACATCCACTGGAACCAACGAGGGCCAGGGGTTGGGATGAGCCATTGCTGCTTGATCTAGTATTCACAGATAATGTGTTGGATACTGAAAAAAAAAATTGAGTATTAACCACCAATTGGAAAGAGTGACCACTGTATGTTGTTGATGGAGTTTATCATTGAAGATGTTCTGTCTGAAAGTAGAGACACTGAGAACATGGAAAGGAACTATCAGAAAGGAGATTACATAAAAATTAATGAGCTTTTGCAGTTATTGACTGGAGGACCTTCTTCAGCAACAAATATGTACAAGAAATGTACATATTTTGTGCAGAATATGAGAAGATAGTAGATTGTTGCATAACTTCCACCAAAATAGGAGTAATTCATGCCAGAGAGTAATGGTTCAATAATGAGTGCAAGAGAGCTAAGGAGTGGAGAGACATTTGCTGGAAAGGGCATAGGAGGAGAAAAAGCATTAATGCCTGGCAGACTTTTAAAAGAGCAAGAAATTATTACCTATGTAAAAGAAGAGAGGCAGAGAGAGACTATGAAAGGGATACCACCAGGAAGGGTAAAGATATTCCCAAGCTTTTCCGCAACTTTATCAGAGGAAAACTGAAGGTCAAAGAACAGGTTTTAGAGCTAAATGAGCGTATGGAAGCATCACTGAGACGGACGAAGAAATCCGTGAAGAATTGAACAAGGAGTTTAAGTCAGTATTTACATTAGAAATACCCCCCCATATTGCAGAGAAAGAGCTCATGGGCCAGTAGTAGAGAACACCGTCTTTTCAGCCACAGAGGTATGCAAAGCGCTGATGGAGTTAGACACCACTAAAGCTACAGGTCCTGATGATATTTCCTCTTATGTACTTAAGTAATGCGTTAAATCAATATCAACGACAGTATGTATAAATTTGAAAAGTTGCCGGAATCTGGGGAGATTTTAAGATGCTGGAAAAAAGAGAATGTGGTACCTATCTTCAAAAAGGGAAGGAGGGATACAGTTCTGCACAACAGACCTGTTTCTTGACCAGTATAGTTTGCAAAGTTATGGAGAAACTACTAAGAAAACACATCTCTCTTCACCTGGATCCTCCAGCTTTTTGTCCTTTAGACAACATGGCTTCAGAAAAGGCAGATCAACAATAACAAACTTATTAGAATTTTATGTTGAAGTAGGCAGGATCTTACAGGAAAGAGATGTCTAGGTGGATTGCATATTTCAAGATTTTCAGAAGGCATTTGATGCGGCTCCACACGGGAGACTTATTAAGAAGCTGCAAGTAATGGCGATAATAGGTGGAAATATCTTGGAATGGATAATCTTACTTAAAAGGAAGGGAACAGAGGTTTAGAGTAAGTCACTGCGTGTCTGAATGGAGAAGGGTTAGTATTGGTGTTCCACAGGGTTCAGTTTTATGCCCACTATTGTTCTTTGTATGCGTAAATAACTTACCAGAGTCTGTAAATTTTTTCACGAATTTGTTTGCAGATGATGCAAAGATTGTGAAAAAGTTAGTGATGAGAACACTGAGTACTTCAAAATATGAGGCAATGAGAAAGGGTACAAGTGCATGAAGGCCCAATCCTCGATACGCAATGACAGGATAGAACTTCAAGAGATGGAGACTGAGAGAGATCTGAGAACAAGTATTTTGGCAGATTTGTCTCCAGAAATGGATATAAATGGTAAAATAAGGTTAACATATGCTTCAGAAATATTCATAAATGTTCAGAAATTTTTATGTAACCTATGTAAGGCCAAAGCTTGAATATATAGCATCCTTTTGGAATCCGTACTTTGAAAAGCAAATAATTAAGCTGGAAAAAGTTCAAAGACATGCCACGAAATGGTGCCAGAAATACTCATTTTCAGATATGATGAGAGGCTGAGGAAAAAAGACTTACCATCACTCAGAGCTAGAGGAATGAGTGACAATATGGTGATGGATTTTATATAACTTCGTCGTTAGGACAGAGTCGATAGAGGTCGATATTTTGATATGGCTGCCTCTAGAACTGGAGGTCATGATTTGAATCTCTGTAAGAAAGCTTCATTGCAGGATATAAGGAAGTACCTTTTTTACAACAACAACAACAACTACAACAACAAGTAGTTGATGATTGGAATCTGCTAAACTAGGATGTGCTTAATGCAAACTCAATCCATAGTTTTAAGAACAAGTACGATACGTATCACTGAGTATAAAAATAGAGAGGAGGAGTTACGAGCATGTGGCTCTCTCCCGTAAGGACAATTAGATTAATACAAATAGGTAATTACATACATACATACATACATATGTATGTAATGGGATAACTGTAATTAGCTAATTTTGCTTATGGGAAAGAGCCCCATGTTCGTAACTCTCTGTCTCCTGGTCGGTTCCATTTTAGTACTTAGTGACACTTATCATACTTGTCCTCAAAACTATGGATTGAGTTAGCTTTAATTACCTCCTTGCATAGCGAATTCCAATCATTAACTACTCTTTCACTAAAACTACTTTCTTACATCCTGCAAAGAAGTTATCTTACGAAGCTTCAAGGGTTGACCTCTAGTTCTTGTGCCAACCATATCGGAATATCGATCCCTATCCAATCTGTCAGAACCTTGAAGGAATTTAAAATCTGTCACCATATCCCCCTAATTCTTCTAGATTCGAGTTATAGTAAGTCTAATTCCCTTAGCCTCCCCTCATAACTGAAATTTCATATTTCAGTTACTAGTTTCGTGGTATGTATATGAACTTTTTCCAGCTTCACTATGTGCTTTTTCAAGTGTGGATTCCAAAAGGGGGTTGCATATTCAAGAGTTGGCCTCACATATGCTACACAAATATTTCTGAACATATCCTTGTCCATGTGCCTGAAGGCTACCTTACATTTGCAAAGAAAACATTTTCTGCCCTTGCTAATCCATTTACAGGGTGTCCCCGTTTAATGTCAGAGTTCCCTTCCTAACACCTGACTTGAGTCAGATTTTGAAGTAAGTTAGGAATATCCTAAATTCAAACCTAGGTTCCCCAACGAATGTTAATGATAAAGAATCTAAAACATAGGAGAACAATCTAATTTCTTAATATATGATAAAAAATACTAAAACTAAACTTATCAGTATTGCTTACTTTTACTTGTGTACTGTAGTATATTTATATACTCTATTACTATTATGCTCTTATTATAAATGCTGTATTGTTATGTTTTGTATGTTACATTAGACATTAAGGTAATTGTTATTTCTTTTGCTGGCAGATTGTTGATTATAGTATGATTTTGTTGTAGTATAAAGCCATTGCTTTATGGTGAGAAACTGTTTCATTTACAAGAATTTATTCTGCAACAATCATAATGGATCATCTCCTGTGTCCAGATAAGTTTAACATTGTTCCTAGTGCACCAGATGCTGAGAAGGAATACAAGTACTGGAAAAAAACTTTTGTCAACTTCATTGAGGAGTGTGGAGCCAATGCACCTAACAAACTGCGCTGTCTAGCAAAATATGCCTCTGCTTCCGTGTATGAGCATATTGCTGATTGTGTAACTTTTGATGCAGCTGTTGGAATCCTGGACAAACTATTTATATAAAAGAAAAATTTTATTTTTGCACATCATTTGTTGGTCACAAGGCGGCAACAGCAGACAGTCAACATCGACAAATTTTTACAACAACTACATAAACTGAGCAAGAACTGCAAATTTACAGCTAGTACTGCTGAGCAGTACAGTGAAGACCTGGTTCAAGATGCCTTCATAAATGGTCTCCAATCTGGCACGATGTGACAGAGTGTTTCGCTCAAAGTCACCAGAGGCTGTTAGATGCCTTATTAGTTATTTAGTAACTTAACTCTCATCTTTCTAACTAAAAAAATAATTCCCACTTCTTGACTTTTGCAGATTATGATTATTTGCAATTTATATCTTAGCTTATAGCTAATTTTATATATATCTTATTTACTATTCTTGTACGTGTAGAAGCAGAGTCCCAATATAAAGGCTGCTCCTACTTTTCCACCTTTTCAGTGAACTATCAGATACGTTTTCTTTACAATTTTCTTACGGTAAAATAGCTCTTGCTGATAATTTTGTTATAAATTTGACCTTATTGTTATGTCATTAGCCTGTCTAGATATATATCAGTAGTTTCTTTATTATTTGAGTACTTAAATTCCGTCTCCTACTATGCAAAGAATGTTTTAGAGATTGTTTACCAGTAACCTAACTTTCCATTATTATTCTCGTTTTATTTTATTTGCTTCCACTTGTTGCACCTAAAATACTGTCTCTCCCTTGCATCTCTGCTATAATTGCCTGCCAGGGACCACCACTAAAGTAGCCCTTAAATGATATAAGAGCCAGTTACTGCTCTAGAAATATATCCTACAGATGACATCACCAGGAGGGACATTGAAGGGTCCTCATTTTGGAGGCCAAACATCCCAGAGGCAACATCTCGCCTCAGCAGTCAAGTTATTTCAAACCTTATTTAAATGGCATCTTCACAGGAATTCATCTGGCACAAACAAGGTGAGGGATAGTGTATGGTAAAGCTCGTGGGTCAAGCAAATTGGTTTTTCGAGAATTAGTTACATTCGTTACTGGCTAAATCCTAAGAATTTTTTTTCTCAGATTCCATTCCCATACAAACGAAATTTTGTAGATTACCTAACTGGAATCTCACTTGCCAAAGTTAATTCCTTGACCTGGAAATTACAGCTGATATACATTGCTAAAAAGTTTCTTTTCACTGAATGTGATAAACGAAGATCTCATCCTCTGGAGACTGGTTATGAGCCCGTAAAAATCTATCTCTTTCTCCTAATAAATTCTAATTTCATTTCACCCCTTTCTATCATCGTAAATAAAGTGTTTTATGTCAAAAACTCGTGAATAAAGCTATTTGCTATATAAATTGCAAGTAATTAATTATTTAACTAACATGTTAGACTGCAAATAATTAAAAGGTAATTTTACCCTGCTGTCTTTGCAAATATTTCCTGTTAACCACAATCTAATGAACGCATACTCTATTTATCTTGCTAGTTCTTCATATGTTGGGGATAAAGTGTTTTGAGTTATAAGTTCCAAATACTTCAAAAGGTGGTTTTGCACCCCCTTTTTCATTGCAAACAGTTCTTGATAACCAAAAGTGAATGAATACTGTATTTATCTTGTAGATTCTTCCTTTATCGTAAATAGAGTGTTTTACCATATTAATTGCAAATCATTAATAAGCATTGCAACTTTTGTGGTTGCCCACAATTTAAGGAATACATACAGTACTGTATTTGTCTTGCTTATTCTTCATTTATTGTGAATAAATTGTTTTCCTTTAATACCAGCAAAGAATTAATGGTTTTATATGCTATTATGATAGCATAAATATTTCTGGTTAGCTGTAACTAACCAATATATTTTCATCCAGTAGAATAATATTGGAAACTCGTTATATGTGTGCACATGCTTTCAGTTTCCAATTATTAACAATGTGTCATTTCTGTTTCTGCAATTGCAGTGTCCTCTATTCTACTCTGCCTGTGTGACAGAGGTAATTGTCGAGTTGAGGCCAAAGTCTTGGCATACATCTGTGGTGCCGGGAAACGAAATCATGCTCACCACCTCCGGGATTCGAGGCAGCATTTCATAAAATTTAATTTAAAAAATTTAATTCAATTCTTTTAATGTCATTGCATTTCCAAAATTAAAAGAAAGTTGAATTCTGAGTTTCATTTAACCTAGTAGTGGTATAACGGGTGGGGTGTTCGAGTACAAATATCAGTCCTGTCTGTTTGTGAGCTCTTAACCGAGCTCAGTACTTTGAGTCCCCTTAGTAAAACAGAATCTTAACAACACTCTACCATTCCCCCAACACACGATACATCAGCTGTTATTTGAAAACCAGGAACTATGTTTGAGCTAGGCCTATGAGACTGCACGGGCACTTGAGCTCGCTCAGCATAATTCCGAACAGTATGCTAAAGCAGCAGCCACCCAAGTTGTTGCTGCTTTACCTGCCGATGATTTGCTTGCAATGAAATCTGATAACTGCCACTTTGCAAACAACACTGTTGGCCCTTCATATACAGAATCAGTTAATGCTGCTACCACAAAGAAAAAATGTTGGTTTTGTGGGGGAATTCTACATCTTTGTTCTAAATGTCCTGCTCGAACCAGTGAGTGTACATCCTGTGGGAAGACAGGTCACCAGGCTAAGGTATGTCTGTCAAAGCATAGGATGAAAATTGTGGCTGCTTATCAACTTCTACAGTTCCTGTTTTGATTAGTAACTGGACATGCAAATGCATTGATTAACAACCAGTTCAGATAGCTTTATAGATTATAATTTAGCATTGAGACTGAAGTTGCATATCAAGCCCAGTTCCCGATGTATCACCTTAGCAATGGTATCTAAACCTGCTCCAGTCAGATGTGTCTGTCACACAGACATAATTATATATGACAAGCATTATAAGAGAACTCGCTTAGAGGTAATCGAAGATCTGTATGGTGATAGCATCTTGGGCTTAGATTTCCAAAAACAGCATGCTGCTGTTTCTATCCTGTATGGTGGGCCAAAACCTGAGCTACAGATGAATGCCCTAGAAGCAAATATTTGTAGCTTGGCTGTAGCAAATCTCTCCAAACCACGTCTCTTTGCTAATATGAAGGCAAATGTTAAGCCAATTTTGACTAAATCTCGCAAGTAAGTGCTCCTGATTTGCAGTTAATAGCTCAAGAAGTTGAGCATTTGTTAGCAGAAGGTATTTTTGAGGTAGCCTGTCTCCTTGGCGAGCTCAGGTAGTAGTTGTGAAAGATGAACTTGATCACCATAAGAAACGTATATGTGAAGAGTACTCCAATACTGAATATTTGCATACTGACCTTGATGCATATCTTTTACCCATGATCGAATCTCTAGTTGATAAATTAGCACAATACAGAATGTTCTAAACATTTGACTTGAAAAGTGCAAATTATCAATTGCCTTTATGTAAGGATGACAAACTGTACATAGCTAATTGAGGCTAATGGATGCCTATTTCAATTCACACATGTGCCCTTTGGTGCAACTTATGGTGTGGCGGTTTTTCAGCGTGCTATAGACAAATTTGTTGATGAGGAGAACCTCCAAAATAGATTTCCATACCTGGATAATATTACTGTTGCAGGGAGAGATCAAGCTGAACATGATGAAGGTGTGAAAAGATTTTTAGCTGCTGCTAAGAGAATATGTCTTACTCTAAAGGAATCAAAATCTATACTGTCCGTTAGTAATATTTCTGTCCTCAGTTATGAAATCAACGAGAGGTTGATTTGACCAGATAAATCTAGGATGCAGCCACTTCTAGATCTTGAACCACCTATGAGTATGAATGTTTTTAAGAGAGTATTAGGCATGTTTGCATGGTATGTCAAGTGAAAACCTTGTTTCTCAGAATATGCTCAGCCATTAATTAAGGCAAAAAACTTTTCCACTAATTTCTGAGGCTTGTAAAGCATTTAGCAGCTTGAGCTCATGAGTTCTGCTTTACATTGTTCTGACAATTCCAGGCCTTTTGTTGTGGAATGTAAGAAAATGGTCTAATTTTTTGTCTGGTCAACGCTTTACCATCGTGACTGACCAGGGATCAGTTGCATTTATGCTGGACAATTGTAAGAGATCAAAGATTAAAAATGATAAAATCCAAGGCTGGCATTTAGAGTTGGCCAATTTTTGTTATGATATTCGCTACCGTCCAGGAAGCTACAATGTTGTTGATCATACTTTAAGTAGTTGTGGTTGAGATAGAAAAAAATAATGTATATCGCTTACTTCAACTTAACTTCACCTGCATGTATTGGAAGTTAAAAGCCCACTCACAACTGTTCAAAACCCGATTTCTTACCCCCTTTCTCCAAACCACCGCATGCAAAAAGAAATCAACACCTACACTGGGAGTTCCCGCTAAGCCTCCACAACTTAAAAATAATGCAAGTCTGTCTCACAACTCAACAAATAAAGCAAATCCGTCACACAACTCAACCAACTCGACAACTCCACAAGCACTGCTCTTCCTTCCCGAACATCTGCCAAAAACTGTAAACAGCATCCCGTTCACAGTGTTGCCAAACCCTTCTGTGTTACCAGATCCAAATTATACAAATCATAAACAAAATCAATTGCCTTCTCAAAACCATATGCCCCCTTGTTCTTAAGATCACTAAGAGTGCCAACAATTCTCCCCACCAAGAGAGGGCCACCCATCTCTCAACACTCCTTCTCACTCGACGATCCCTCCACATAATCTCTCATCCACACCGGTCGTCGTCTTTCTCGGTTTGGCTGCTGTGGAACTTCATTCTCCTGTACTTCAACTGGCCCTTCATCCTCAGTGGACGAGTCCACGACTCTCCTAATATCCAGAACGTGCCGAGGCATCCCATCTACTGAGACATTATTTCAGGAATTCACATTGGTTACCATACCCCTTCCCCATTGCAACGTGCAACTTGAGTTTGGCGGCATTACCCACACCTCATCTCCAATCTTGATGGAACCTGCTCCTTCGTCTCCTTTATCTGCTTTCAGTACCTTGCTTGGATGTCATCACCCATACTTGAAGACAGCTTTCTGTGGCACAGTTCCTTCATCCTGACCTTACCTAGGGGACATATTATACCAGAAGACTGCTTCCAATGACGACACCTGAGCCCTCTCTGCCATGACCTTGATTGTTCGATGATGTCACTCCACAATTCCATTCTCACTAGACCAATATGCAGCTCTAAATTAGCTTGTGATCTAAAGGCTTTATTGTTGTCTACCAATACTTCATCAAAAGGCCCCCTTTCTTAAAACAACCCATTCAACACTCCTGCAATTCCTCTCCATTTTCCGCTCTTAGCGCTCTCCAAGTGGCCACTCTGCCAGGTCCGCAATCAACCATAGACACATACACACCTTGCCTTTAGTGTGTTGCATCAACCGCCAAACTCTTCCAGTCGTTTTCCACCCTAAGCTCCCCAGCCTCATGTGCAACTGGTGGAGGATCGATTGACTGGCACTCATCGCAGCGCATAACTACTTGCTGGATCTTGTCTCTTGTGACTCCTGGATCAACCGTCCTTGCTACAAACAGACTCCTATCAACTCCCATGTGATGCATTTGATGTAAGTCCTCCACACTCATCACTCCTGCACAACACACTCTGACCTCTTCTGACATCTCATCTGGAACTCCTAACCAGGCCTTCCTCACCCTCGTTAACATATCTGCCTCTTTCTTTTCCAATGGCACAAAACATAGGCACAACTCCATTCCAAACTCCTCTATCAGCTCTCGTAAGGTTCTCCTGTGGCGCTTAGCTATAATTTCTGAGGATCCCTTCAACCGAATCCTGTGCTCTGCTGTTACAGTCGACTTAAACCAACTACACTTGCCAAGTCCGTCTTCACCTCAACATCTCGCAGTCCCCACTTCACAGTTAGATTGACTCCTTTCATTACAGCATCCAAGTCTGCCACGTTGAAATGGTTATAGTCTTCTATCTTTCTCAACCATGCACCATCCTCCATGGTCTCATTGTCGATCTCTAAGATTACTCCTGTGGCAATACTGTTTGCATCGTAACACATGACACCCTTACCTAACTTCGGGGCATACCATCTCCCTCTCACTGGGTCCTCTTGTCTCACTCTCCTTATAATTTCTTGCATCATCTCCATCGTTTGCTGCCCAACCTTGTCTTCCTATCTGATGCCCTCTGCTCTCCTCTTTATGTAACTACAAGCTACCGGTAGCCAATCTGCCTCAGGATAATGGCCTACTAATTTTCCGTGCACAAAAAACAGCTCTCTCCTATTTAAGTCTTGTTGCACTTCCAGACTCTCATTACCCCTACGGAAAATGAGCTCACCATTCTTCCCTATTTCCAAAGACGTTCCTCCTTCTAGTGGCTCTGGTGGTTTTGTAACCAGTCCATACATATACAGCTGTTCTACAACTTCCAATACACTAACCTTGGTCTTATCTATAAGTATATCATGTACATACGAGCTTGTGGCCGCTTCCATCCCTTTCCTCTTGCTTAATACTGTCTTGATGATCTTGGTCATGATTCTTGGTGCTGAACTTAGTCCGAAGCTCACCCTTGTTAGGCAGTATGTCCTTCCTCTATAATTCACAAGTTGGTACTTTCACAGCTTCTCTGCAATGTGAACTTGCAGGTAAGCAGACTTCAGATCAACTGTAGTAGAGGCCCCATTCATCTGTCTCCACTCCCTCAGCATTTCACTGCAAACATCAGTAGCACCATCTCCAGTGTGAGATATAGTGTATTGGTTAACTTCGCGGTAGTCGAGTACTGGCCGAACTTTGTTCTTGTTCGGCTGAACCACCACCACCACTGGTAGCAGTCCAATTTCTAATTCAGTCCTCCACGGCACCTGTATACCTTCATCGATCCACCTCTCCACCTCTCTGTCAAATTCTTTCCTAACAGGTTCTCTCATTGCACTCTCATAGCAGCCCGCTTTGTTCTTTAACACCGGCAGCCCCTCTTTCAAATACCACTCAACCACCCACTTAGTACCGTCAAACTCTGCAATGAAATCCTTGTCCATGATTTTGCACAGACTGGCCTTCTGTTTTGTTGCTAGCTCTCCTATCAACTTCCCATCTTCCTTGGCTTTCACTATTCCTGCCGCCCTTTCCAGCCCTGCATTCACAACTATCACTGCACACCTTATCTTGCCTCTCGCTGCTTGCGAAATGTTCACTGGTACCGGTACATTTCCCAAAACTGCAAATCCATCATGAATTGTCACACCACCCAGTCTGTTAATCATATCCATTCCCATTACTACATCTATGCCAGTTATCACCTTAGCAATCACAATTGCTGTAGTTCTCATGTGTATTCCTTGCACTGTCAACTCTATCTCTTTACTGCCCTCACATTCAATCTGATTAGCTGGTAAGGCAGTAGAATTAAAAGATAGGATTCACAACAGTAAGGCAGATATAGTAGCAATTACAGAGACTAAGTTGAGTGAGGACATAAACAGTGTCACAGTTTTTCCTAAGGGTTTCAGAATACTAAGGGTTGAAAGATCTGAGAGGACTGGTGGAGGGATAGCACTGCTCATAAGTGAAAGGATTCAAGTTGAAGAAATAAACTTGGTTATAGAAAGTGAGTTCAAGGAATTTCTTGTTGCTCGCATAAATACTGGGTCAGAGAGCATTATAATAACTGTTGTATACAACCCACCAAGGAACCAAAATAGGCTTGAAGTTTATGAGGAAAGTCATATATGTACTATTGAAGTCATAAACTCAGTTGTTAACATGGCACGGGAAAAAAAATGTAGGATTTTGATTATGGGAGACTTTAATCATAAAGAGATAGATTGGATAAATCTTTTACCCACACAGTGGTGAGGACTCATTCGGGGCAAGATTCCTAGATTGCGTACAAGGGAATTTCCTACACCAACATGTAATGGAACCTACAAGGGTCAGGGGTGGGGATGAGCCATCACTACTTGATCTAGTGTTCACAGATAATGTGTTGGATATTGAAAAAATTGAGTATGAACCACCAATTGGAAAGAGTGACCACTGTGTGTTGTTGATGAAGTATATCATTGAAGATATTCTTCCTGAGAGTAGAGGCACTGAGGACATGAGGAGGAACTATCGGAAAGGAGATTACATCAAAATGAATGAGCTTTTTGCAGTTATTGACTGGAGAACCTTATTTTACAACAAATCTGTACAAGAAATGTATGACATCTTTTGTGAGAAATATGGGAAGATAGTAGATTGCTGCATACCTGTCACCAAAGTAGGTGTAATTCATGCCAGAGAGAAATGGTTCGATAATGGGTGTAAAAGAGCTAAGGAGTGGAGAGACAAATGCTGGAAAAAGCATAGGAGGAGAAAAAACATAAATGCCTGGCAAACCTATAAAAGAGCAAGAAATGACTACCTAAGTAAAAGGAGAGAGGCAGAGAGAGACTATGAGAGGGATATCACCAGGAAGGCTAAAGAAAATCCCAAGCTTTTCCACAGCTTTATCAGAGGAAAACTGAAGGTAAAAGAACAGGTTTTAAGGCTAAAGAGAGCGGATGGAAGCATCACTGAGACGGATGAAGAGATCTGCAAAGAATTGAACAAGGAGTTTCAGTCAGTATTTACAGTAGAAAATACCCCACCCCCTCAGATTGCAGTGATAGAAGCTCAAGGGCCGGTATTAGAGAACATCAACCTTACAGCCACAGAGGTATGCAAAGCACTGATGGATTTAGATGTTCATAAAGCTACAAGTCCTGATGACATATCCCCTCATGTGCTTAAAAAATGCGCAAACACAATATCAGTGGCACTAAGTATCATATTTAAAGAGTCACTGGAGTCGGGGGAGATTCCAAGATGCTGGAAACAAGCAAATGTGATACCTATCTTCAAAAAGGGAAGAAGGGATACGGCTCTGAACTATAGACCAGTTTCCTTGACCAGCATAGTTTGCAAAGTTATGGAGAAACTACTAAGGAAACATATCTCTCTTAACTTGGAATCCTTCAACTTTTTGTCAGTGAGGCAACATGGCTTCAGAGAAGGTAGATCAACAGTAACAAACTTATTAGAATTTTATGATGAGGTAAGCCAAATCTTACAGGAAAGAGAGGGCTGGGCTGATTACATATTCCTAGACTTCCAGAAAGCGTTTGACACTGTTCCACATGGGAGACTTATTAGGAAGCTGCAATCAATGGCTAGAATAGGTGGAAATGTTTTGGAATGGATAAAAACTTAATTAGAAGGAAGGGAACAGAGGGTTAGAGTAAGACACTCAGTGTCTGAATGGAGAAGAGTTAGTAGTGGAGTTCCACAGGGTTCAGTTTTAGGGCCACTTTTGTTCCTTGTATATGTAAATGACCTACCAGAGTCTGTAAATTCATTCATGAATATGTTTGCAGATGATGCAAAGATTGTGAAGAAAGTAAAAAACGAGAACAATGGTAGAGAACTTCAGGAGGATCTAAATAATCTGCATGAGTGGTCAGAAAAGTGGCTAATGAAATTCAATACTTCAAAATGTAAGGTAATGAGAATGGGTACAAGTGCAAGAAGGCCCAAGCTTGACTACTCGGTGGCTGGAGTACAACTTCAAGAGACAGAAAATGAGAGAGATCTAGGAGTAAACATACTGGCAGATTTGTCTCCAGAAATACATATAAATGGCATAGTAAGGGCAGCATATGCATTCTTATCAAATGTAAGGGTAGCCTTCAGGCACATGGACAAGGAAATGTTCAGAAATATTTATGTAACCTATGTGAGGCCACAACTCGAATATGCAGCCCCCTTTTGGAATCCGCACTTGAAAAAGCACATAGCTAAACTTGAAAAAGTTCAAAGACATGCCACGAAACTGGTGCCAGAAATACGCAATCTCAGTTATGATGAGAGGCTGAGGGAATTAGACTTACCATCACTCGAAGCTAGAAGAATGAGGGGGATATGGTGACAGTCTTTAAATTCCTTCATGGTTATGATAGAGTGGATAGGGATCGATATTTTGATATGGCTGGCTCTAGAACTAGAGGTCATAGTTTGAAGCTTCGTAAGAAAACTTGTTTGCAGGATGTAAGGAAATACTTTTTCAGTGTAAGAGTAGTTGATAATTGAAATTGGCTAAGCGAGGAGGTAGTTAATGCTATCTCAATCCATAGTTTTAAGGACAGGTATGATAAGTATGACTAAGTCTAAAATGGAACCGATGAGGAGACGGGAAGATACGAGCTTTGGGCTCTTTCCCGTAAACACAATTAGGTAATCACAATTAGGTAATCACATCCACTGTTTCTAACCCTTCTACATTCGCTGTGCATTATCCCACCAATTGGGAAGCACACACTGTGATGGAACAACCTGAATCGACAAGTGCTCTCAACTTTCTTCCTCCCATGCTAACATTGATCACTGGCAATGAAGGTGGAAATGCCTTTATTTGTCTGAGGGTTAGATTCTGGTGCAGCATCTCCCCCTTGCCCATTTTCCTACTCGCAACAGCTTGCAATAAGACCTTCTTTCCCACACTTGAAGCACATTATCGGTGGTCATGGCTCCTTGCACTCTCTTGCCATATGAGGCTCACTGCACCTGTAACAGCGACCCTTGAACATCTTATTTTCTCCTTTCCTGCCTCTTTGCTGGCCTTATGATGGCAAGACCCCGACAACTGGGACCTTTGCTGACGTACCATCAATGACAGTCCTCTGGCCGCAACTGCTGTAACTTCTTGACCCCCAGCACCTGATGTTAACACTCTAGCTCTTGCAATTAGCTCAGTCATATCTAATGTTTCAACATCCTTTGTCTGCTGAAGCTCCATGGAGATACGATCTGGGAAACCAGTCACAAATGCCAGCTTTACGGCCCACTCCAAACCCTCTCCCTTCCATCCTGCTAGTTCTGCTAATCTTCTGATCTCATTTGCAAAAACATCCACTTGCTCACATTTCCAGGGTGTCTTCCTAAGCCTTCCATAGGCCTCGAACATCCCTTGTGAGAAGGCCCACTTCAATCTGCTCTCGATCTTCTTGGCATCTAGCTAATCATCATCACTCATTTCGAGATCAGAGCTAACGAATCTCCTTCCGGGTACAAAGGTATAAAACTGGCTAAATCCTTAATTTCCACTAATCTCGCCTCCTACTCGACTTTTTTTTTAGCCAGACAACCACATCATTTTAGCCATCAAATGATTTCATCATTTCACCACACTGCACCTTGTTAATTTTTTCCGCATTTTTTTTAACTGCAAAATTGTAATAACGCCCCCAAAAATATTAGTAAAAGAATACAAAATTTTTGAATAACGCCCATGCAAAATAATTAGAATTTTTTTTTTTATTTTAGTAAAAAATTGACCGCCTCAGAGGCACATTTCCGCCATCCTCCTCCTCTTCTACTGCTTAATGCAGTTGGATATTATGATGAAAATTTAAAAAAGCACTAAGAACAAACAGCAAGCATATTTTCAATATAATATCGTCAGGGAAATAACATGTGAGGGTGCATTAGGTGATGCGGAAGTAGCAAAACGTTTGCCGATAGAGGTTCGTTCTCCTGCATCTTCCTCCTCTTCTACCACTTAATGCGATCGCATATTATGAAGAAAATTGAAAAAAGCATTAAGAACAAACAGCAAACAAATTTTCGATATAATATCGTCAGGGAAATAGCGTGTGAAGGTGCATTAGCTGATGCGGAAGTGTGACAAAACGTTTGCTGATAGAGGTTCGTCCTCCCGCATCCTCCTCCTCTTCTACCGCTTAATACGATCAAATATTATAAAGAAAATTGAAAAAAAAGCTTTAAGAACAAACAGCAAACAAATTTTTGATATATCATCAGGGAAGTAGCATGTAGAGAATATATATATTTTATTTAAGTTTCCCCGATATACTTTTTCTTAGTAATGAATTGTATAGTTTTCTTTTTCTCTCAGCTGACTTTGTTTACATTTAGATTTCATGCATCACGGTCGATATGTAAAGAAGATAGAATAATGCTTAGAACCAAGGAATATTAATAATACATACTATAATCTTGAAAATTAGATAAACTCCAAATAGAGTGTGTAAATAAATATTTTATGAGTAAGATATTGTGCCTGAATAGTGATAAGTATCAGCTGATACGGAAGTGGCAAAATGTTTGCCGATAGGGATTTGTTCTCCCGCATCCTCCTCTTCTACCGCTTAATGCAGTTGGATATTATGAAGATAATGGAAAATAAGCATTAAGAACAAACAGCACATTCACTCACTTTCGATATAATATCATCAGGGAAATAGCGTGCAAGGGTGCATCAGCTGATACAGAGGCGGCAAAACGTTTGCATCCTCATCCTCAATGCCACCATGAACGTCCCAGTGTATGCCTGTGGCCCACCGCATAATAGAGCGCATTAATTTGTTTACTGTACAGTAAATCTGTATATCTTTTATACTGCACACTATTTGCATGTTAATATATATATCTACAGGTCTTTCTGCTTTGTTATGTACTTATGAAATATGTTTTACTTATCTTATATCTTTGGTATAGTGTGTCTATGGACGATTGTGGAACAAGCTATGCCCTTTATTATTGTTTCCTATGGAAAATGACTCATGTTTTCACGCGATTTTCCATTTACCCGTCACTTCTGAGAACCTATCTCCGCATTATTCTGAGAACTAGGTGTATTTGCCTTTTTCCAGCCATAGTGATTTTTAGACAGCCTAGATAGCTTGTGGTCGAGATAGAAAAAAATAATGTTGCATATCACTTACCTCAATATAAATCCACCTGCACGTATTGGAAGTTAAAATCCCACTCACAACTATTCAAAATCTGATTTCTTGCCCCCTTTCTCCAAACCGCCACATACAGAAAGAAATCAACACCTACACTGGAAGCTCCTGCTAAACCTCTAACACTAAAAAATAAAGCAATTCCATCTCACAACTCAACCAATAAAGCAAATCCATCACACAACTCAACCTATTCAATAACTCCACAGTAAACAACATCCCATTCACAGTGTTGCCAAACCCTTCCAAGTTACCAGTTCCAAATTATACAAAATTATAAACAAAAACTATTGTCTCCACAAAACCACAGTCGTCCCTGCCACAATGCCAGTTTTTCACCATCTCTCAAGAAATTACATGATGATTTACGCCATCCAGGTGTTACTTGCCTTCTTCATTATAAGCGATCGAAGAACTTGCCATTCACAACAGAAGAAGTAAAGGAAGTGTGCTCTGCATGTCGTGCATGTCCTGAACTGAAACCACAATTTGTTTCTATGTCTCTTGGGAAACTCATTAAAGCTACACAGGCATAAAAACATATAAGCATTGATTTTAAAGGGGCTTTACCTTAACGGACAAACAACAAGTATTTGTTTGTTGCAGTGGATAAGTTTTCATGGTTTCCATTTGCAATACCATGTAAGGATACATCTTCCAGGACTGTAATTCAGTGTTTGGAAGCAAGTTTTTCTGTGAGTGGCACTCCAAATTTTGTTCATTCTGACGGAGGCTTATGGCTCGTATCTTATGCACGACATGCAAAACATACTCCCTTTACTTCTTCTGCATAAGAACATATAAGCGTTGATTTTAAAGGGCCTTTACCTTAACGGACAAACAACAAGTTGATGAGTTTTCATGGTTTCCATTGCGCCAGAAGGTACCCCTCAGTGTTAGCATGGGAGGAAGGAAGGTGAGAGCACTTGTCGATTCAGGTTGTTCCATCACAGTGTGTGCTTCCCAAATTTTATTCACTCTGACAGAGGCTTAGGGCTCATATCCTGGGAAGTGCAGGAATATCTTTTCTTGCATAATGTTGCCACAAGCAAGATCACCCCTTATCACCCTGAGGGGAATGCACAAGTTGAAAGATACAACGGGTTTATTTGGTAAGCAATCTGCCCGGCTCTGAGGTCCCGTAATCTTTCTGAATCACACTGGGAGGTGGAGCTGCCTCAGGCTCTGCACTGTATTAGATCACTTCTATCAACAGCTACAAACTCGACCCCTCATGAGAGGTTTTTCGCATTTCCGCGAAGTTCATCTATGGGTGTTTCTCATCTTTCTTGGTTGTTGAATCCAAGACAAACGTTTTTTGCATCAGTTTGTGAGGCATTCAAAGGATGATCCTGTTGTTAAAGAAGTGGAGTTAATCCACGCATATCCAACATATGCACATGTTTTACATAGTGATGGTCATGAGTCAACTGTATCTCTTTGAGACTTGGATCCGTGCCCAACTACTGAAGTAAAGGGACCCTCTATTCAAGCACCTGAACCTAAACTTCAAATATTTGAACTTGAACCAGTCATTGGAGAGGAACTTGATCAATCTAGTTCAGAGCCTTCACCTTCACCTTCTCTGGAGGACTCAGCCTTAGCGTTTAAAATATTTCAGCCCTCTAAGCAGTCCGGTTTGGCACAGAATCCACTTTGTCGTTCTCAGTGGGAAAGACATGCTCCCTAACGCTATGACTGGTAAATTTATATGGCCAGGGAGAATGTTGTATATTTATATACTCTATTACTATTATGCTCTTATTATATATACTCTGTTATTACGCTTTGTATGCTACATTAGACATTAAGGTAATTGTTATTTCTTTTGCTTGCAGATTGTTGATTATGGTGTGATTTTATTGTAGAATAAAGTCATTGTTTTATTGTGGGGCGGGCACAGTATCAAAGAATAGCCTCACCGTATTCCCTGCATGTCGTAAAAGGCGACTAAAAGTGGACGGGGCGGGGGGACTAGGAATCCCCCCCTTGTATCAACCTCCTGCGAGACGTCAAAGAAGAAGGGGAGTAGAGGGGAGACTAACTTCTCCCCAAACTCTAGTTTTGGGGTGTCTAAATGTGCGTGGTTGTAGTACGATAGAGAGCAAAAGAGGTGAGATTGGATATATGTTTGGTAAGAGGAGGATGGATGTATTGGCATTGTGTGAGACGAAGATGAAAGGAAAAGGAGAAGTGGCATTTGGTGATGTGACGGGTAGGGTGTCTGGGGTTGAAAGGGGGAGAGCGAGAAAAGGTGTGGCATTATTGCTGAGTGAATGGATGGTAAATCAGGTAGTGGAATGGAAAGAAGTGTCAGCTAGGCTGATGTGGGTGAGGGCTAGGATAGGAAGGGAATGTTGGGCTTTTGTTACTGCATATGGGCCAGGATGTGAGAGAAGTGAGGAAGAGCGGGATGAATTCTGGATTGAGTTAACTAGATGTGTGGATGGTATGAGTAGAAGGAACTATGTAGTTGTGTTGGGTGACTTGAATGCCAGAGTGGGTGATGGAGAGATAGAAGGTGTTGTAGGAAAGTATGGGGTACCAGGTGGGAATGAGAGTGGCGAGAGACTGTTAGATATGTGTGTGGAGCAAGAGTTGGTGATAGGTAATAGTTTATTTAAGAAGAAGTTAATAAATAAGTATACATGGATGAGAGTGGCAAATGGAAGAGTGAAAGAAAGAGCATTGATGGATTATGTGTTGGTAGCAAAGAGCATGATTGGTAGAGTGAAAGATGTACATACATTCAGGGGTGTGGCTGCTGGGATGTCTGATCATTTTTTGGTTGAAGCAAAAGTGGTAGTAGCAAAAGAGTGGGGAAATAGTGTGGGGGGATGTAGAAGGGAAATAGTGAAGGTGGAAGAGTTGAAAAAGCCAGAGAAGAGACAGGAATATCAGGACAGGTTGAGAGGGGCATATGACAGGGTGAAAGAAAGAGAAGTTGGGGAGTTAGGGGAGGAATGGGGGTTGATGAAAAAATGTTTTGTGGGACATGCAAGTGATGTGTGTGGAAAGAGGTTTGTTGGAGGTGGCATGAGGAGGGGCAGCGAGTGGTGGAATGAAGGGGTGAAAATGAAGCTGGAAGAGAAAAAGAGGGCTTTTGAGGAATGTCTGCAGTGTAAAAGTAGGGAGAAGTATGAAAGATATAGGGAGAAAAATGTGGAAACCAAGCGGAAGGTAGAGGAAGAGAAGAGGTTGGCAAATGTTAGGTGGGGACAGGATTTTAGTAGGTCATATGAGGAGAATAAAAAGAAGTTTTGGAAAGAAGTGAAGAGAGCAAGGAAGGGTGGATCGAGGATGGAAGAGACAGTGAAATATGTGAATGGACAGATGTTAAGAGGGAACGATGCAAGGAAAAGATGGGCAGAATATTTTGAGTGCTTGCTGAATGTTGAGGAAGATAGAGAGGCAGCTATAGTGGCAGTGGGAGGGGTTCAAGGGCCTGTAATGGACGCATTCATACACATCTCCCTTACCTTTGTATAGGGGCACTATACAGGCAATCACCCAATCCACTGGCACCAATGACAACATAAAGCATATATTAAACACTCTCACTAACCATTCCAATGCAGTCACACCCCCTTCTTTCAACATCTCCGCTCTCACACCATCCATTCCAGGTGCTTTACCTGCTTTCGCTTCATAGAATGCCCTTTTCACCTCCTCTCTTGTAATGGGCTGTGGCACTCCAGCAGTGCCATCTGAACGGTCGCTAGCTCCCTCGTCATTGCCCATAGAGCAAAGTAATCCCCCTATTTGTTTTCCTTTCTTGATGTCGGCTACCCCCCAATTAAAGAGGGAAACAGCCAAGGTATATGTATGTATGTATGTACCATATATCATATTAATAGCAAAATTACACTACAGTAGAGTACATTATTGCTTAACTTTTCATTTGTGGTCACCTTGCACACTGGAAGGGACTTTGCAAAGGAGGGAGAGACTGGCTTATTTTGAGGTGGAAGCTGGAGAGACAGGTGCTGAGGAGACTTGGGTAGGTGAGTCTGGAGAGGCAATAGAACATCTAGCAGATGATGGAGATACTGGGGAAAGTGACTCTATAGAGGTAGAGGCACCTTAGGTAGAGGGTACAGGATCATTTGGTGGGGACTCTACTTACCTGGCAACGTTGGGGTCCTGAACCTCGAGCTTTGCCAACGATTCTTCTGCCAAAGCAAGCGTGTCTTTCAATTACCTGGTTGTGAATCTTTTGAGCCCTGGGCTTGGTAGTTCTTCCTCCTCTTCAATCATCTGCTTCTCCAGTTGAATGAGGTCCTCAGTAGATAACTCATCAACATGAGATTTCAGGAACTCTCTTACATCATTAGCCTTCACCTCCAACTTAAGCTCCTTAATCATGACAACACCTTTCTTGGTTACAGCCTTAACTGTTTCCTCAAAACCTCGAAAGTCAATCACGAAAATAGAGGCATGCTTCCTTCCATACCCTATTCATGTTGGTTTGCATCACTTCCTCCCAAGCATAAACAACATTCTTCACAGCATGAGGAATATTGTATAACTTCCAGAAGTCCTTGAGAGTCAAGTTCTTGTTCTTCTCGGTTGCCCTAAGAGTGAAATCCAAATGGGCAGGGTGACCAGGGGCATTGTTCAGGATTAGCAACACCTTAAAGGGCAGACCCTTGGAAGCACAGTACCTCTCTGCTTCAGGAACAAAGTGGTTGCTGACCCAGTCATCTTATATTTGAAGGGTTATTCAAGCCTTATTATTTGACTTCCAGATGACTGGCAGATGACCCTTCCAAACACCCTTGAGTGTGCTTGGGTTTTCTGCCAAATAAACCAACAAGGGCTTCAGCTTACAGTCTCCAGCAGCATTACCCCCAACAGCAAAGTCAGTCTATCCCTGCTATCTTTATGGCCTGGTGCTGTCTTCTCCTCCTTGGCGATGTATGTGCAACTAGGCATAAGCTTCCAGAATAAGCCAGTCTCATCCACATTAAATACCTGTTCGGCCCCCATCCCTTATTATCTTAGGTAAAGCAATAGGAAACATTTTTGCTGCTCCCTCATCACCACTAGCAGGTTCACCTTGCACTCTTGTTCTAGACAAATTAGCACGAGCCTTAAAACGATTAAACTAACCTCTACTAGCCTCAAACTCTTCACCTGCACTCCCTTTCCCCTTTTTACTTTTCAAGGCTTCTAGCAATATTCTAACTTTTCCTGTATTAACTTGAGGCATACTGGGATTCGCCGTCGATTTTGGTTTTCAAGCCAAAGCACTAGCAATCTCTCCATCTCAACCATAAGGCGACTACGCTACCTAGTTTTCACAGTAGACATCATAAGAGTCAAATCTTTCACATGGTCACAGACACGATCTTTGTCTTTGCTGATCGTGGCCATGGTTGTATGGGCTAATCCGAGATTGCAGCCAATGTTCATAGAAGTTTCTCCCTTTTCAGCACGGTTTACTATTTAAATTTTAAATTCCATGGTGATTGCTTTTCTTTCCTTCGTAGCACTGCCATCATAACTATCACCAACATGCTTTGGAGACATAGTAATGTAAGTAATGAGCGAATACAATGAGATAGCAAATAAAGCACAATGCACAATGTGGCGGGCAGGAATAAACTGAGCTGTGGTTTTTCTTCCTCTTCCAATGCCATGTAAAGCTGTATTTTTACATGATGTTCAACAAACTATTTTAAATAAGATTGTATATACGGCAATATGCTAGATATTTTTTTTATATTCAGTATAATCCTACAAAATAACCAAATATATAAGCAAATAAATACATAACCCATTAACTGTGCTGCTAGCTGTGTATTCGTGTGTATTTCGAATAACATCATATTTACGGCTATGTGTTTTTTTTTAAATTCAATATAATCCCTCAATATATCCAAATATATAAACAAACAAATAAATAAAGCCATTAACTTAATAAATATGAATACAGATGTGCAGATAGCAATGCATTTGTCTGCCATGCTCACAAACAG
>JAXCGZ010004916.1:7500-25831 GCA_037179515.1 Halocaridina rubra | reverse complement strand
AAATAACATAAATAAACTGTATATATATAGAGAGAGAGAGAGAGAGAGAGAGAGAGAGAGAGAGAGAGAGAGTCATAAATCATTGTTACACTGGTACAACAAGGACTTAGGTGAAAAAATCATTCCAGTAAGGGTGAAAATCCTAGTCAAAAAGTAGCTATGGCTTGTCACTGTGATCACCGCCACCACACACCTGGTGTCCACCGTATAGAGAGTGGTAAATTATAAATGAATAAATTGAATAATAGAGAGAGAGAGTCGTAAATCATTGTTGTACAAGTATAACAAGGACTTCTGTGAAAAAGTCACTCCGATAAAGTTGAAAATCCCAGTCAAAAAGTAGTTATGGCTTTACAATGATCACCACCACCACAAACCTGGTGTCCACCATATATAGAGAGTTATTTTTTTTTATCTATATATCTTTAATACTACTTTTTAATTTTTAGCTTGCATACATATTTTAGGTTGGTTATGTACTTGTAAAATGTGTTTTACTTAGCTTTTTTTGTTTGTTATAGTGTGTTTATACACACTTGTGGAACGTATATAAGTATATTAACATTATTCCTTATTGAAATAGACTATTTAAATTACAAGTAATTTATAATACACGAGCTTTTTGAAAATCTTTCCTCGCATTATTTCGAGATATATATATATATATATATATATATATATATATATATATATATATATATATATATATATATATATATATATATATATATATATATATATATATATATATATATATATATATATATATATATATATATATACAGTATATATATATATATATATATATATATATATATATATATATATATATATATATATATATATATATACAGTATATATATATATATATATATATATATATATATATATATATATATATATATATATATATATATATATATATATATATATATATATATATATATATATATATATATATATATATATATATATATATATATATATTTGTGTATCATGCGACTTTTTGGTATATTAGTGCCCCCAACCAACGAACTTAATCTGTTCCTAAAACCTGTTCTTTTCTTGGGTTGGATTTATTATTCCCATTTAAAAGCACGTAAATTCAAGTAATCCATTCAAAGTCACAAAAAAATATTTATTTTAAAATTACATTAATAATGGAAAGGAATTCTACTCTACTAAAATAAAGCATTTACATATTCAGGTGTACAGTATACACTAGTTGATACCCAATATAAAATAGCAAAGTCCAATGCTCAGGAAAAGTTGTCTCATTCCTCCACTAATAACAAATAGGTAAGAAACAAATATTGTAGGTAAAAAACAGTGGTGCATTTACCTTTGTGGATGATTGTTGCTGATATGCATGGATGGTGGTGGAGGAGGAGGAGGAGGGGGACTAATTTTGAAAGGAGAATCCCCTTCCATAACAACGTTAGGGAACTCTTCCGATACAGGCTGTATATCTGGTGTTTTCTCTCTTTTCTCTTTTGGAAGCTGCTTCCCTACCTACTGGCACAAGGAAACGATCCAGAGAAATTTGTCTTTTTCTTAGTTGGTAAATTTTTCTAAAAGTACTCATCGCATTGTCATTTACTATGTTCAATGCTCTATTGCCCACAGTTTTATCTGGGTTATGATTCTCAATAAAAGCCTGCACATTATTCCATTTACTAAAAATTCCTTAAAATTCTTCACTGGACACCTTTACCCTCTCATCCCCTTCCTCTGCTGACTGATCCTCTTGGAGAATCTTCACCTTTTCACGTTATAACTCGGTTAATTCATCTGTGGTAAGTTCTTCTTTATGGTCCTCCACCAGCTCCTCCACATCCTCCTCATTGACCTCCAAGTCCATACTTTTGCCTGTGGCCACAATTTTGTTCACAATCTGAATAGCTAACTCATGCCTGATGCCCTCAAAGTCTCTTTCAGTCACACAACCTGGCCAAATTTTCCTCCAGGCAGAATTTGGCGTGCGATATGAGACCTCCTTCCATGCTTTGTCAATGAGGCCAATGCAGTGGAGGGTATTAAAGTGATTTTTCCAGAAATCATAAAGGGTCAAATCCGTGTTATTGGTGACCTGGAAACACCTGGCAAAAAGACCATTTGTATACAGTTTCTTAAAATTAGAAATTACCTGCTGGTCCATGGACTGGAGGTGAGGAGTGGTGTTGAGAGGCAGAAATTTGACTTTCATAAAGTCATACTGTATAGCAAGGTCTTCTTCCACACCTGGAGGATGGACAGGAATATTATCAATTATGAGGAGACTCTTGAGGGGCAAACCATTTTCCTCAAGATATTTCTTTACTGCTGGCACAAACACCTCAATCAACAACTCTAGGAATAAAACCTGCGTGACCCAAGCCTTTGGATTTAACCTCCACATTACCGGAAGGCTAGCCTTCAACACGTTAATGTGCTTAAAAAAACGAGGAGAGTGGTAAACTAAAAGAGCTTTATCTTACAGTCCCCACAAGCATTAGCATACAATAAAAATGTAAGCATGTCTTTCATTGGTTTGTGGACAGGCAGTGACTTCTTCTCGTGGGCTATATAAGTTCTTTTAGGCATTTTCTTCCAAAAGAGTCCGAATTCATCACAGGTAAAAACTTATTACGGGATATAACTTTCATTCTCGATAAGTAGTGAATTCATTCACGTAAAAATCTGCTGCCTTTTAGTCGGAACTATCTGCCTCTACATGTCTATTGACGCTATGAAACCCAGTTCACCAACGAAAGTGTTCAAATCAGCTTCTGCTGGCTTTAAATTCGTCAACTTTAGCGCTACTAGAACTTGGAGAGTTCGATACTAAGTCTTGTTGAATTTGCAACGCCTTAGCGCTTATTAAGGGCTCACTAATACTATCTGCAACCAGCTGTTTTTCATTTATCCACAGCAAAAATAATTTTCCTACCTTTTTTGTCAACTGTGACAATTTCTTTCTTAATATATTCACTCCCTTAGCCACATCAGTTGCCTTATAGAACTCTTTACTCTTTAAAATAGTACAGATAGACGAGTTTGCCATGTTATACTGTGTGGCGAGATTAGACACATGAACACCATTTTCGTGCTTAGAAATTTTTTCTTTCTTTGTTTCTACTGTTATGCGTTTAGGATGCTTGACGCTACTGTCACTAAAGCTTGTAACTTTCTTTGGTGCCATAATAAAGGCTATCTGAAAGGCAAAGCAATGGAATATAAAGCAAGAGCTACAAACAGATCACAAACGAACTAAGCAGCGCAGGCATCAATGCAGAACTGACATCGGATGAACAGGAAACGTGGTCGCCTGGCCAACACGTGTGTTCGTAGGTTTTTGTTTGTGATTTGAGGTCAAAATTTGTTCGTGGGTTGGGGACACTACTCAGTGGTGATCTCTACCCACGAATTAAAACCGTTCCCAAAAACCTGTTCATGGTATGGTTTGTTCGTGGGTTGGATTTATTTTTCCTATTGAAAAGCATGTAATTTCAATTAATCCATTTCTAGTGACAATAAATATTCATTTTAAAATTTTTTTAGTCAGTATAAACATGAAATATAATAAATGCTATGTGCGATTCATCTGTAAAAGGAAAATGACATTAATAATAGAAATGGTACAGTACCGTATTTACCTTTGTCGATGATTGTTGCTGGCATACGTGGATGCCTTTTGGTCAGAAATAACCGCCTTTCCGTATTTAATTACGCTATGAATCCCAGTTCGTCTACGAAAGTGCTCAAACCAGCTTCTGCTGGCTTTAAATTCGTCAACTTTAGCGCCACTAGGACTCGGAGAGTTCGCTACTAAAACTTGGTGCATTTGCAAAGCCTTGGCACATATTATGGCCTCACTGATACTATCTCCAACCAACTGTTTTTCATGTATCCACAGCAACAATAATTTTCCTACCTCTTTTATCAAGTTTAACCTTTTCCTCGTTAATATATTTACTCCCTTAGCCACTTCAGCTGCCTTATAGATCTCTTTACTATTTAAAATAGTACAGATTGTCAATTTCACCATGTTATACTGCATGGTGAGATCAGAGACACAAACATCCATTTCATGCTTAGAAATTATGGCTTTCCTCATTTCCACTGTTACACATCTAGGGTGTTTGATGCCAGTGTCACTAACACTTTTAAACTTTCTTGGGAGCCATAATAAGGGCTATCTGAAATGCAAAACAATGGAATATAAAGCAAGAACAATGGAATATAAAGCAAGAACTACGAACAGATAAAAAATAAACTACACAGCGTGGGCACCAATTGAAATCTGAGAGCTGGCGAGCGGAAAACGTGGTCGCCTAGCCGACTCATCTGTCTTCGTGTGTTGGTTTTTGTTCGTGATTTGATGTCAATATTTGTTCAAAATTTTGTTTTTGGGTTTGTTTGTGGGTTGAGGTCACCAATATATATATATATATATATATATATATATATATATATATATATATATATATATATATATATATATATATATATATATTATATATATATATATATATATATATAGTGATCCTTCGCTGGATCGCGTTTCTTGGCTCGCGTTTTCACTGTACCACGTTTTGTTTTGGCAAATTATTTTTTTTGGGGGGGGTATATGCAAAAATATTAAAATATTAAAAAAATTAAAATTCTCAGTATTTTAATTTTTTTTAATTGGAAAAAAAGCATATTTCATTATCTAATTGATAAAAAAAAATTATTTCCCAGCCTATGAATAATAAAACAGTAAATAATAGTAAAAAACATAAATTTAGATATACGACCGTACGGAATAAATCACAGTATTGCATTATGCAAAATAGTGTCCAGTAGCGTAAAATGTATTGGGGTCGCAGCTACGTGAGCTAGCATATATATATATATATATATATATATATATATATATATATATATATATTATATATATATATATATATATATATATATATATATATATATATATATATATATATATATATATATATTTCCAGTACTTTCATGATTTTATTGATAAAAAAACGTATTTCTTAGCCTAAGAATAACAAAACAGTAAAAAATAGTAAAAAACATAAATACTAACAGTATTGCAACATGTAAAACACGATACCGCTATCAACGTTTCGGACAAAGGTGTGTTCAGTCTAACTCACGTGTGCGCCGTTCACGTTGTGCTTATTAAACGTTTCGCTTGTGTCCGATAGCGTACAATGTATTGGGGTCGCAGCTACGTGAGCTAGCATATATATATATATATATATATATATATATATATATATATATATATATATATATATATATATATATATATATATATATATATATATATATATATATATATATATATATATATATTTCCAGTAGTTTCATGATTTTATTGATAAAAAATAGTATTTCTTAGCCTAAGAATAACAAAACAGTAAAAAATAGTAAAAAACATAAATACTAACAGTATTGCAACATGTAAAACACGATACCGCTATCAACGTTTCGGACAAAGGCGTGTTCAGTCTAACTCACGTGTGCGCCGTTCACGTTGTGCTTATTAAACGTTTCGCTTGTGTCCGATAGCGTACAATGTATTGGGGTCGCAGCTACGTGAGCTAGCATATATATATATATATATATATATATATATATATATATATATATATATATATATATATATATATATATATATATATATATATATATATATATATATATATATATATATATATATATATATTATATATATATATATATATATATATATATATATATATATATATAGTATATATATATATATATATATATATATATATATATATATATATATGATATATATATATATATATATATATATATATATATATATATATATATATATATATATATATATATATATATATATATATATATATATATATATATATATATATATATATATATATATATTTCCAGTAGTTTCATGATTTTATTGATAAAAAATAGTATTTCTTAGCCTAAGAATAATAAAGCAGTAAAAAATAGTAAAAAACATAAATACTAACAGTATTGCAACATGTAAAATATGATACTGCTATCAGCATTTCGGACAAGGGCTTGTTCAGTCTAACTCACATTTGCGCCATTCACGTTGTGCTTATTAATACGTTTTGCTTGTGATCTTTTTACTCGTATATTTTAACCTTTGTAATGCCTCCCAAGCATCCTTCATCTTCTAAGGCTTCTTGTAGTGAGCCTAAGCCGCAAAGGAAAATGTTAACCATAACAGATAAGGTAAGTTTACCTATCACGTACATATAAATTTATGTTGCATGCTATTATTTATAAAGTAAAGGGTGTTTTTTTTTAGCAGTGTAGGGAGGGTTTATACAGTAAACGTAAAAATAATTGTAAAATACCTATGTACATGAGTATGTCATATAAATTTACGCTTGCATGCTGTTATTTATGGAGTAAAGGGTGGTTTGTTAACAGTACAGGGAGGGTTTATACAGTTTATACGGTGTAAACGTAAAAATAAATTAAAATATCTATGTTCATATAGGCTGATCCTACTCCGTGATTTTCCTGTCTCGCACCAGGTCCCGGAACCAAACCCTCATGATAATGGAAGGAACACTGTGTATATATATATATATATATATATATATATATATATATATATATATATATATATATATATATATATATATATATATATATATATATATATATATATATATATATATATAGTAAGGAAGCCCATCAGTGAAACAAAACTTATAAAACAATGCTATATTTCGGATACTAACTGGATCCCTTCTCAAGCACAACTGAGAAAAAATAACAAAGAAGGAGGAGACGTAAACAAAAGGATTCATGAGACCTGAGGGCTTAAAAATTTTTATGATAACAGGACAGGTCTAATCCAAGCGAATTATCCTCAACAAAGAAGCCGCCAAGATCATTAAACCATTAACAAAGTAAAATGTTAATCCTTAAAATGATAAAGGATCTGAAAGAAGATAACCCCCAACAAATTTTTATAATTAAAAGAATATTAATAAATATGCACATATAGATATATACATATAACAATATCTGTACACACATCCCCATATACAAGAGCATACATAATGAAATACATATATAATTTCTAATACAATCCAAATACACAATAATGACTACAATCTGGTTGGGGGTTTATCTTGAGGGATAACTTCGTTGAGGCAGTGCTTCAAGAGGGCTTTGTCAATTATGTCAGGGGTCCATTGCCCCCTAGATAGATTGAAATTGTCCTTCATTTCAATGAGGGAAGATTCCACAATTTTCCGTTTGAATTGACAGGTACTTTTAAATAGCATAGTGGATTTAGGTTATCCAATGTTCCAATGAATGGGGTTACATTACTCAGTCTTGATGTAGAATCACTTTTTACAAATGTCCCAGTAGATTCTGTACTTAATTTCCTTGTTAAGAAACTTGAAACCTTTAAAAAGGATTTCCCCTTACCCATAGCAAAAATTATCTAATTAATCAGACTGCGTGAGTACTAATGTCTTTTCTTTCAATGGCAATTTTTATAGGCAAAAGTTCGGTTGTAGCATGGGAAGTCCTTTGTCTCCAATTTTAGCCAATTTGTATATGGAATATTTTGAAACTGAGCTTCTGAGAGAAATCAAACCTCCCAACATGATTTGGCTGCGCTATGTTGATGACATTTTTAGTTATTGGGATGATGCCTGGAGTACCTTTGACGAATTTGTAGCACAATTAAATATATTAGTTCCTTCCATTAAATTTAAAGTAGAATGAGAAAACGAAAACTAAATGCCTTTCCTTGATGTCCTCATTGTTAGAGATTCTTTGGGTTACAACTTTAAAGTCTATAGAAAATCCACCCACTCTGTGTCTTATGTGCACTTTTATAGTTATCATGAAGAAAAAGTGAAATTAGGTATAGCTTCGAATTTATTCCTTAGAGCCCTCCGGGTTTGCAGCTCTAATTATTTAGAACTTTAAATTCAAACGGTTTATTCTCAGCTTGACCAACTTTGTTATCCTTCCTTTTTCTTAGACTAAGCTCTGCAGAAAGCTAAACAGGTTTTTTACAAACCTCACAGGACCCCTAAAGAGAATAATTTCAATAAAATCCTCCTTCCTTTTCACCAAAAGCTAGGCGTCATAAATGATACATTAGGTAAACAGTCCCCATTCACTTTTAACTATCCCACCACTTTAAGAAAAGAATTAGTTAACGTTAGCCAAAACAAAAAAAGAAGTTAATGCAGGAGTATACCAAATAAGCTGTAATGATTGCAATAGAGTGTACATAAAACAAACAGGCCGCTCTCTATCCCAGAGAGTCTTAGAACACAAGAGAGCAGTAAGATATAACCAAGAAAATTCGGCTCTTTTTACCCATATCAATGAACATAATCATCGGATTGATTGGAGTGGTGCCACTATGCAATTTAAAAGTACCTGTCAATTCAAACGAAAAATTGTGGAATCTTCCCTCATTGAAATAAAGGACAATTTCAATCTATCTAGGGGGCAATGGACCCCTGACATAATTGACAAAGCCCTCTTGAAGCGCTGCCTCAACGAAGTTATCCCTCAAGATAAACCCCCAACCAGATTGTAGTCGTTATTGTGTATTTGGATTGTATTAGAAATTATATATGTATTTCATTATGTATGCTCTTGTATATGGGGATGTGTGTACAGATATTGTTATATGTATATATCTATATGTGCATATTTATTAATATTCTTTTAATTATAAAAACTTGTTGGGGGTTATCTTCTTTCAGATCCTTTATCATTTTATGGATTAACATTTTACTTTGTTAATGGTTTAATGATCTTGGCGACTTCTTTGTTGAGGATAATTCGTTTGGATTAGACCTGTCCTGTTATCATAAAAAAATTTAAGCCCTCTGGTCTCATGAATCCTTTTGTTTACGTCTCCTCCTTCTTTGTTATTTTTTCTCAGTTGTGCTTGAGAAGGGATCCAGTTAGGATCCGAAATATAGCATTGTTTTATAAGTTTTGTTTCACTGATGGGTTTCCTTACTATTTAGTGCTGCATGCTAACACTTTGTACTTATTTATATATATATATATATATATATATATATATATATATATATATATATATATATATATATATATATATATATATATATATATGATTGATTCGGTTTTATGTCACGAACTCCCTTTTCTGCTAAGGGCTAGGACGGTTGCCTTCCTGCGAAGGACTTGTTTTGGCAAATGTAATCGTTACCCTGAGTGTATGCCCTTACTAACCTCAGTCTGTGACGGGGCGCAAACCCTCAACCTGCCGACAGAGAGTCGCGGATGCTACCATTTTGCCACGGAGACTATATATATATATATATATATATATATATATATATATATATATATATATATATATATATATGAAGGGGGTCCCTGTATTAAGTCATTCCGAGGTTACATTAGAGACTAATAAATAATTAATAAATCAAATCTTTGACAGAGTCATCCAGATCCAAACCAACCACAATAGTAAAGGTAAACAATACTGTAAAGTGTAATTTGACAATTTCTATATATTAGATAAAAAGAATTTAGATTATTTTTCTATGTTTTGGAGTTTATTTTTAACTTTGGTGGGGGACCTAGGTTTGAATTATAGGTTTGTTCCAACTTAAGTCGAAATTGGACTTAAGTTAACTGTTAGGAATGGAAGCCTGATGTAAAGTGGTGACCCCTTCTTTATATATATATATATATATATATATATATTATATATATATATATATATATATATATATATATATATATATATATATATATATATATATATTATATATACAGTAATCCTTTGCTATTTCATGGTTCACCTATCGCGGATTTAGTGCATCGCGGATTTTTTTTTTTTTTGGCAAAAAAAAAATAAATAAATAAATAAATAAAAAAATAAAGATTATTGTGACACCAGGATGGGCCAAAAAATGATAAAATAAAACAGACTTTATCAGGTTGTAAAGAGAAACAGAGATGGAGAGTGTAATGACCTGTCCGATGTGAAGGGATTATAAAAGATGTGTAATGAATATCCAGCTCTCTGCTGGGTTTTAATATACCTCTGCATTACTTTCATGATGTCTATTCCAATAATTCTGCTTATATTTTATTATTATTATTATTATTATTATTATTATTATTATTATTATTATTATTATTATTATTATTATTATTATTATTATTATTATTATTATCATTGGCAACAATAATTTTCCTTTGATGATTATTGTGGAGATTATTATCATCATCAAAATTATTATTATTATTAACGGCTCATCATTGTTTGTACATCTGTTGGTTTATTTACTTTTAATAGCTGTGTAAAGTGCCCTTCCCTAGTTGGATGTGACAAAGAGTGTGGGGGGTTGGGTAGAATAGAATGTTGGAGAGAGAGAGAGAGAGAGAGAGAGAGAGAGAGAGAGAGAGAGAGAGAGAGAGAGAGAGAGAGAATCTTTAAGTAACTCTTGTTCATTCAACCAAAACTACATTATTTATAGTAAAAATAATGGTTTAATTACGAATTCGTAATAATAATAATGATAAAAATAATAATAATAATAATAATAATAATAATAATAATAATAATAATAAATGATAATAGTAATAGTAATAATCTCCCCAATCATCATCAAAGGAAAATTATTGTTAAAAATAATAATAATAATAATAATAATAATAATAATAATATAATAATAATAATATAATAATAATAATAATAAGATCTAAGGAGAATTTTTAGAATAGATATCATGAAAGTAATGCGGAGGTATAGTATACCCAGCAGAGAGCTGGATATTCATTACACATCTTTTATAATCCCTTCACATCTGATAGGTCATTACACTCTCCATCTCTGTTTCTCTTTACAGCCTGACAAAGGCCGTTTTATTTTATCATTTTTGGCCTGTCCTGGTGTCATAATCATTTATATATATATATATATATATATATATATATATATATATATATATATATATATATATATATATATATATATATATATATATATATATATATATATATTTTTAGGAGTTCCTATTTCGTGATTTTTCTGTCTCGCGCCGGGTCCTGGAACCGAACTACCGCAAAAAGGGGGGGGATTACTGTATATATATATATATATATATATATATATATATATATATATATATATATATATATATATATATATATATATATACATACAGTAATCCCTCGCTATATCGCTGTTCACCTATCGTGGATTCACTGTATCGCGGTTTTTATTTGGCGAGTTTTTTTTTCTGGGTATATGCGAAAATATTTAAATTTTAAGAAATAAGAATTTTCAGTATTTTCATTATTTTATTGAAAACATTTCATTATTTTATTGATACAAAAATGTATTTCCAAGCCTAAGAATAATAAGACAGTAAGAAATAGTAAAAAGACTTAAATTTTAACATGTAACTCTGCACCATAGAAAGTACGATACCGGTATCAGCGTTTTGGAAAACCCAAAGGGTCACACCTACGTGAGCTAGCATATATTAAAATTTCTAGTTGCTTCATTGTTTTATTGATATAAAATATGTATTTCTTAGCCTAAGAATAATAAGACAGTAAAAAACATAAATAATCACAATATTACACCATGTAAAATAAAATATCGGTATCAGCGTTTCGGAAAACGAAAAGGGTCGCACCTACGTGAGCTAGTACATATTGAAATTTTCATTATTTTATTGATAAAATAAGTATTTCGTAGCCTAAGAGTAATAAAACAGTAAAAAATAGTAAAAAACAAATTTAAACATATACACTCACAGTATTGCACCATGTGAAATACTATACGTTAGCGTACACTGTATTGGTGTCTTGGAAAACGCAAAGGCTCGCACCTACGTAAGATAGTTCATGGAATGCTATTGGCAGAAAGGGTGGGAGACGACGAATCACAGAATTATTTTTCTGTATGTTCTGTATAACTTGGTCTTATTGAAGTTTTGACTGAAGTTTGGTTCTCCCACCATCTTCCATTGTCTCGCCTCACTCGTTCAGTCTAACTGACATGTGCGCAGTTCGCATTATGCTTATTAATATGTTATGCTTCAGGGGTTGGGTTCTTTCGATAACAGGCTCCTATGCCTCAAAAGGTCCCTCTTTAATTTCAAGCGGCTCTTGCAGATCTTCGTTAACGTGTGATTTACAAAAGATTTCCTCTACTGGTGGAGCATCTGTATCATTTCCTTTGCCTTAACAGACTCTTTAATTTCAAGCGGCTTCTGCAGATCTTCTTTGACGTGTGATTTACAAGATTTCCTCTACTGGGGGAGCATCAGTATCGTTTCCTTTGCCTCAATGGACTCCTCTTTAATTCAAGCGGCTTCTGCACATCTACTTTAAGGTGATTTAAAATAGATTTCCTCAACTGGGGGAGCACTAGTGTCATATTCACAGTTTTCAATGCCATCCACCTCCATCATACAAGGAGAAGGAGCACAATTGGTTTCTGAAGACTGACCTGAATTGAGACCAGTTTGTACAAAGTACAAAGTACTATTGTATTTTAAAACATCATTGATAGGATACTTGGCCTCTCCACTTCAATATTTCTTATAATGATCAAGAGTTTTCTTACGTACTGTGTATTCAATTCACTTCGTAACTGAGCCACGAGGAAATTGAAGAACCTGGCCTTACACTCGAACATCTGGCAGCCCTGTATGAACACGTGACAGCACTCCAACAACTCTCACAAGAACATGATGATAATATGGTTCGCTCGGTGACCTTCTGCAACCTTCTCAACGATGCTATGTCATTACTACCTCTTTCACAGTAAGTTTACCTATCACTTTCATATACAAAAAAATGTGAATTTATGCTTGCACGCTGTTATTAATAAAGTAAAGGGTGGTTTGTTAACAGCACAGGGAGGGCTTATACAGTAAACGTAAAAATATATGTCAAATACCTATGTACATATAGGGTGATCCTACGTCAGAAATTCACCTATCGCGGTTGGTCCCGGAACCTAACCCCCGCAATAATCGAGGGATCACTGTGTGTATATATATATATATATATATATATATATATATATATATATATATATATATATATATATATATATATATATATATATATATATATATATATATATATATATATGATAGGAAGAGCCCTTTAAATATATATATATATATATATATATATATATATATATATATATATATATATATATATATATATATATATATATATATATATATATATATATATATATATTTTCTTTAATGGACTTTTTCTACCATTTTAGACGGTATGTTAAAGGTTCAGTGTTCTTACTGTATATATATATATATATATATATAGATATATATATATATATATATATATATATATATATATATATATATATATATATATATATATATATATATATATATATATATATATATATATATATATATATATATATATATATATTCGTTGTTTTCTTTAATGGGCTTTTCCTACCATTTTAGAAGGCCTATTATAAGTTCAGTGTTATTACTAAATATATATATATATATATATATATATATATATATATATATATATATATATATATATATATATATATATATATATATATATATATATATATATATATATATATATATATATATATATATATATATATATATATATATATATATATATATATATATATATATATATATATATATATATATATATATATATATATATATATATATATATATATATATATATATATATATATATATATATATATATATCTTGAATATATTTCAAGACAGTTTATTTCTACAGAGATAATGCAAGTGTTGTTTGCATGATAGTATCGTTTATTGTAACATATGTGCATGTATGCATACTCTTAGACTTAGTATGTATACTTACTCAATTTATTAAGTATACACTTATATTCATATATATATATATATAATGTATAGTTCATTCTATGGACTAGTTGTAGTAGAGAGAGAGAGGGAAATCTTATACACCAATGTTTGACCACAAATATGTCAACCCCTCAGGTTTTACCTCGCTTGTACTGTAAGGACAAAGAATCTTTATGTGTGTTTTCTCTCCCTTTTTCCCGCCTATATAGAGGAAACTTTAGCCCTAGTACCAGGGACCCCTACAAACAAGGGGTGTTTGGTGATATTAAAAAAAAAACGGACAGTTGATCTCATGAGATGCTATGAGACACTCATGTTTGTGACATGATTTTAATGCGTGAAAGCAGTCATAATTAATATTTATGAAATACATTTGCTACTATGATTATTGACAGTGCATATACATTTGATAATGAGTAATTAGTTGCTCTCATGAGGCACTACAAGACACTCATGCAGAAGAACGTGGTAGAGATACTTGAATTAGAAGATATTCGAGTTTGATTCGTAGTCCCGTGATTGCTGACGACATTTGGGATTTCCGGATAGATGAGTACAGATATAAGTCATTTCCAACAATGTATATAACTACATGTGAGGGACAGCATGAACTCATTTTATAGAACACTCGTAGGTAGAATGTATGTTGGAAATTTTATTATTCTGTATGAGGAAGTTTTAATTTAAGGTGAGGAGAATTTATTTAAAAATTCACATATCAACCATTCACAAACCCCCTTGTAAAATATTTGCATGTATTTCTATGCATGTAATATTAATTATATCTTATTGGTAGAGGATTTGATTTTAAGATCTTTTGTAGGCCTCTACCGAAGCCATGTCAGGATTTCCGAATTAAGGTGGCTATAAGATCGAAGGCTAACAACATATAGGAAATCCTCCACAATATATATATATATATATATATATATATATATATATATATATATATATATATATATATATATATATATATATATATATATATATATATATATATATATATATATAGATAGAGATAGAGATAGAGATAGAGATAGAGATAGAGATAGATATATATATATATATATATATATATATATATATATATATATATATATATATATATATATATATATATATATATATATATATATATATATATATATATATATATATATATATATATATATATACAGTGCTCCCTCATTTATTGCGGGGGTTTGATTCTGGGACCCGCCGCAATAGGTGAAAATCCTCGAAGTAAGAGCACCATATATACATACGTATTTTACATTTATTTTTACCTTTACTGTTTAAACCCTCCCTGCATTGTTAACAAACCACCCTTTACTTTATTAATAACAGCTCGTAAGCGTAAATTTATGTGAACGTGATAGGTAAGCTTAATGTGAATAAGGTGATGATGATATGTACATACTCCACAGCCAATGACGGCCAACATCTGATAATCTTCTTCCTGTTATGGTCAACATCTTCCCTCGACACTTAGGCTTACTACCAGAAGCCTCAGAAGATGAAGGACGCTTGGGGGGCATTGCAGGGGTTGAAATACAAATGTTTCACAAAATCGCATGCACAACGTATTAAGAAGCACAATGCAAACGGCACACACGTGAGTATACTGAACGTGTGAGGAGAGACAATGGAAGATGCTGGGAGAACCAAGCTTCTATCAAAAAGCCAATCAAACCCCATGATACAGAACATACAGAAAAACAATTCTTTGATTCGTCGTCTCCCACCCATCAACCAATATCATCCCATGTACTATCTCATGTAGGTGCAACCCTTTTACATGGTGCAATACTGTGAGTTACATGCAGTACTTCCACTTTAGGGTAAAATAACCTAATTTAGAGTAATCAGAGAATGATGAGAGTGATATCTACGTTGAGTATATAATCATAATGATAATAATAATAATAATAATAATAATAATAATAATAATAATAATAATAATAATAATAATAATAAAAAAAAAAAAAATAATAATAATAATAAAAATAATATTAATGAATTTCATTACGTTTAGGGTACTCTATATGGATTTAGGGAAATTTCTGTCCAGATCTAAGATAAACTAAGCTTGTACTCATGGAAGCAGTGGTTACATGTTTAAATTAATTTTTTTTTACTATTTTTTACGTTTTTAATATTTTTAGGCTAGGGAATTCTTTTTTTTATCAATAAAATAATGAAAAAAAATTCAATAAAATAATGAAAATACTGAAAATTTTAATATTTTAATATTTTAATATTATACCCAGAAAAAAAAATAAGCTCGCTAATAAAAAAAACACGAAGCACTGAATCGCAAAAGGTGATAATAACGACATTGGAAGAACGATCGGTCATTCCCTCCTTTTTCTCACTAAAAATATCACCCGCGAAAACAAGAAAGAACCTTTTTCTATTCTAAACACTGTCAGTTTTCGCTTTAAGAAATTAATTTTAAAATGATTTTACACTTACATTAAATCTTTTTCAATTAAAATCAATACCTTTGCCTATCTAATAATTAACTTAGGCAATAATAAGAATAAATTGAACACCCTTCAAATGCAATTACTCGTTATATTATTCAAATTATAACAAAAATGGAGTTTATTAATGCTTATAGCTATTAGTATAAATTATCCATGTTAGTAATGGGTACACAAATTCTACTTTTATTAATTTACTAAGCTATACACCCTTTTATATGCGGGGTAGCTGAGTCAAAGCATAACTACAAAGTAAAATGGCAGAGACCTCTGACATCAATTTCTTTTAATAATTGTCCCATTACTCACTGGATACAGATCACAAGTACATAGCTATTTTGGGATGCTGTTTGAAGGACGTCATGGCTACAGGCACTGGAGAAGGGGGTTCTTCTTTCTTCTGAGCTCGGTGATTTTCCCGCCAACGTCGTTCATATCTTCATAAAATCGACGAATCGCCATCTTCTTGGTCAGATCCATCAACAAATAACTTCTTGTAGGGGCGTTTTCTCTCAAAGCCCCAGTCACAGTGCGGCGCACTGTGCCGGTGGTATATATGGAGGCTGCAGAATTCCTCTTCTAGCTGATGTTTCTTACTGTGAGGGACCTTGCCAATATGGGGACGGGAGAGAGGGGTGACTGGTTCTGGTAACTTGATACTGTGATGGAGCTGAGGTTTTCTCCCTCGACGTCGCTGACTCGCTGCTTGTAAGCGTCTAGAAGTTTCTCAACACTCGAACATTTCTTCCAGAGATTCTTCTTTATATTTGTTTCTTCTATATTCATTATTCTTTTTTCTTGTCTCTTCGCTGTAGTAATGGCATGGATGCATCCTTAAGCTGCCACCAGTGTTGTATGGTGTTTTTCTTACACTACACGTGATTTATAGGTAGCGAGGTTGGTAATGGACATGCATCGTTCAATTAACAGTACTTTATTTAGAGATAACTTTAACTAACTTATTCCTCAAAGCTCCCATTTCTATAGTTCCAGTCACTCACTATTCCCGCCCCCTTAGGGGGAGGTGTCTAGCTATGGACGTAAGTTCTGCCCCCGGCAAGTATTGTCTTCAGACTAGAGTGACATGGGCTCTGTTGTATGCCGTCCTGTGGTGCAGGTTTCCGAGTGCGCACTCTGCCCTCTAACAGCTATAGGCATCTATATCGGATGCCGTACGATATATATATATATATATATATTATATATATATATATATATATATATATATATATATATATATATATATATATATATATATATATATATATATATATATATAATATAGTGTTCCCTCGCTATATTGCGATTCTAGAGTAATAGTAATTGTATTGATCTTTTATATTAAAAATGCGTGTATGACATATCCTTTTGAAGCATAAGAAACTTTTATGCTGTTATTTAGATCTTTACTGTTTAATACAACGAGTTTTATTTTCGCGTTGTGCAGGCGGGAAATAGTAGTCGAGTGACTTAGGCTGTGATAGGGGGATTTTTGTGTCACCATAACGTACTGTAGTTGGGAGTATAGAGAGGACCTAGGACTGGTGACACGGTCATGCAACCTCTGGGCCGACCGCGACTTCATAAACGCACTCCTTCAGAGTGACAGGGGAAGAGAAATAGAAAATGGCCAGAAGGGGAGTTGTACAGAAAGAAAGCGAGTGTGAGTCTTGATAGTGGCGAGTGCGGGAGAGAATGGGTATGACTGATTGGGGGTATAATGGAGGGATGCTCTCGTGGGTGGAGTTGTGAAATGACCGTTAGGAAGCATGATGGGCACAGGGTCTGAGATGACTCTTCCCCTGCATCACCGTGTCTTTATGCAAGTCATATGCGCAGAGTTTTAATGGGGGGTGAGGTAGTTGTTGCAATGTCTATTCAGAGATATTTTTGAGTCAACGTAATTTTCCACCCGCC
>JAXCGZ010004915.1:0-25856 GCA_037179515.1 Halocaridina rubra | reverse complement strand
AGCCCTTCACATGAAGACAACCGTCCTAGCCCTTGGTAGAAAAGGGAGTCCGTGACGTAAAACCAGAACAAACAAGCCTTTGGTGCGTTTAATACCATAATTAAGATGGATTTTTTTATGACTGAATAATTATATAGAATAAAATATTACGTTACAGTTGTATAAAAACTACTGGATAGTGATCACATAAGCTTTTAAGAGTATAGATTGTATTCTCATGATATGCATTATACTGTACTGTTTTGGAGTAGGAAGGTTAAACAGATTATTTGGCATAATGCACTGCATTATATATATATATATATATATATATATATATATATATATATATATATATATATATATATATATATATATATATATATATATATATATATATATATATATATATATATATATATATATATATATATATATATATAAAACAATAATAAAAATACTTGTGTTTGTGATCATCTGGCTGAAGAATCTGTATAATCTCTAGAATTATAGAATATGTCATCTGTAAGGAATGTAGGGCCCAGAAGCAGTCCTGCGGAGTTCCCGTTTTTTGCGTTAAAATATACTGTGTTTGCCATAGGATGACATCATTCTTAACCAAGTCCTTTTGATTGCAGGCTATTCGTGACTTGGTTATATTTTGTGTTATTGTATGTTGCAAGATTTTGATAGAATTTGTTTTAGACTTGAGTTCGCTGTTATTATTATTATTATTATTATTATTATTATTATTATTATTATTATTATTAGTTTTATTATTATTATTATTATTATTATTATTATTATTATTATTATTTCCTCTTTGCTTGTTAAGTGTTAAGCTAATTAGTTGGAGACTGAGTATGTATTCTTACTTAAATTTCAAACTTCTTTCTTTTTTTATTACTTTTCCATACGCATTTTTATTTATAAGTGTCTGGTTACTCATGATGGGAACAACTTGTTAACAACCTCAAACAACCTTGAGACGGCTCAGATGACCACTTCTTAAAATGGATGAGTCCTTTTTTAAAGCAATGCATAGATATTCTTAATGATGGAAAAGGGTCTTCTGAATCACAAAACCGACCATTCTTGTATTAAAAAATAAAGAATCGAAACTATATATTCAATAATTAAAAATTCAACAAACTATGATACCTAACACACAATATTAATAATGATAATAATAATACCACATGTATTAGAATTATTGTATGTTTGCCCAAAATTGTAGTTTAAAGATATAACTTTATTGTGTAATTATAACAGTTCTTTTTATCTTGGGCGACCGAAGCCATATTATGCTAATGAAGCTCGTTAAGAAAATTTCTCGAGCAACTGCTGCTCTTATCTCTGGGATTTAATTAAAGTCTTGGGGATAATTTAGTTAGAGTTTGGCTGCCGTGCCCACACATGGTTAAATAAACAAAAATGATCGTTGTTTATGAATGACTCGAAGGTCTGAAAAGTAACTATAAAATATTCGGCTTTTATTATTATTATTATTATTATTATTATTTTAGTAGTAGTAGTAGTATTAGTAGTAATAGTAAATCTTGTACTACTGCTACTACTACTACTTCTACTGCTTTTGATATCACCTTTTATGAAAGATTTAATGATAACTGGTACTGATTTTGACTCTTGTTGTAAAAAAAAATCATTTTGTGGTGAAGAAACTGATTTTTCTACATTAACACCAGATATTACGAGAGATTGGTTTGCTATGCTGTATAAGGCCCGATTTCTTATACAGTGTAAACCTAGGATACAATACTGTTAGTTAGCTAGACACACGCAAATGGATTTCATAAACACATCTAACGCGGTTCTTTGTATGGCTAGGATCCCGTACGGGATCCTAGCCATACACAGAACCGCGTCAGATGCGTTTATGAAATCCATTTGTGTGTCTAGCTAACTAACAATATGATATCCTAGGTTTGCACTGTTTAAGAAATCGGCCTTAAGAGTTGGAAGATTCAATTCCTATTGCAGAATAAAATTTCTAGTACTCATTGAGCAGCCAAGAATAGTTTTCATTGCTTTGTTTTGAATTTCAAAGGGAGTTAAGAGGGCAGTGTTTTCATTGCAAAGCTGGAAGACATGTTAATCAACTAATGACCGAATGTACGTGAGATAAAGTTTTTGGTCTCCTTGGCAAAATGGTAGCGTCCACGACTCTGAGGCGGCAGGTCGAGGGTTCGCGCCCCGTCACGGACCGAGGTTAGTAAGGGCATACACTCAGGGTAACGATTACATGTGCCAAAACAAGTCCTTCGCAAGAAGGCAACCGTCCTAGCCCTTAGTTGAAAAGGGAGTTCGTGACGTAAAACCGAAACCAAAGCATTATAACACCAGATATGTAGGTCCTCAGTACTTGGAGTATTCATTCAGCCTATCCTTTTCCTATTTTGTATCATTACGTCATCTCTGCCTTGTCCTTAACCTTTTACTTTTTCTTCGTCTTAATATTTTCTTCGTGCCCGGGCCTTATTGAAGAGGGCAATTTTCTTGCTTGTCCCGGTGTCACACTCATTAAAAATAAAATGATACACTGTTGGCCAATAATTTTAATGGTCTCAATGTCTGAGAAAGTCCATAGGATAATATCTTGATATCCTCCTTTGAGATTTCTAGGGGCTTAGTTATGCCTAAATATTATTTGTCAGAGAATTCCTTATTTACATGATATTCTGAACTTGGGGCGGTTTAATGAGTGGTAGAGGCATAATACCTAGTTTTTGGTATAGAAACAATTAAGTCTGTGCCTTTTTCATACCTGAAAGCTGATCCAATATTGATTGTACGCTATTCACTGAGGGGACCCAAATGTAAATATCATATGCCTAGAAAAGAATTCGAAATTATGTGTTTGGAAGAACTAAAGAATCAAGAAGTTTATTCATTAAAATATTGAAAAAAATGGCGAAAGAACCTTTCCCTTTGGTGTTCCTAATTTGAATACCATTCCAATGGGGGTCATTTAACCTTTAAGATATATTTGTATGATTTCCCACTTAGATAACATTTTATAAGTTGCTGCATTATACCTTTGACTACCAGGAATCCTAAATGATGTAGAATTACAATTCCGTTTGCATTGTCATATATATATTGTAAATCTAAAAATGCAGTTACTTTAAATGTAGGGTCTATTTTCAGATTATCGAATTTAATAAAACCATAAAGATAATTTCCCTTCTAAAGTATAGTCAAGCCTATTGAGAAAAACGCTTTCAAAGAACTTGCAAAAACGGCTTGTTAAAGATATTGGGCTCCATTTACTGCTATTTGGTTTAGGTGCGGGAATGATACTACATTTCTTCCATCTTTTTGGAAGAATGCCCTCTTAGTATATAATAATAATAATAATAAACTTTATTTCCATTTTACAATGGGTATTCGTCAGCCAGGACAAGCCCCAACCCCCCACTGTGATGTCCACCCACAGCAGTTCCTGCCAGTAAACAGCTTAAACTCTCGGTCTTGGACGGGGACCGATCTTTCGACCTCGTGAATGCGAAGCCAGCGCGTTACCACTGTACTAGCCAGCAGGTAGTAGTAGTAGTAGTAGTAGGCAGTAGTGGTTTCTTTGTTAGGTCTGCATTGCTATTTTTGTTTTAAACCGGGTTTAACAGTAGGGTAAAAAATGTATCCATCTAGGCGTTGGGGTATAACTCTTAAATGTAAAAATAGAAAATAAGATCGACTGTAAATTTACTGCCACTATTAACAGTAGAAAATTTAAAGAAGCTATTTTTTTTTCCTTAGCTCAAGTGGGTTGCCTGAATGTATATTACCCTTCGGTTTGTCTTAGACTAAGAGCCCGGCTGTCTGTGGAAAGTCACGATTTTATTCATGCATCTCTTCCCCAAAAAACATTTTATGCTCATACTATCCATTTCTTTTCAATTATTATTATTATTATTATTATTATTATTATTATTATTATTATTATTATTATTATTCCCCTCCCCCTGAGGGAGGGGAAAATGATGCTTCCTCCGTGTTCCCCCATGTATCATAAAAGTCAACTGAATGGAGTGGAACGAAGGGACTGGGAATCCCCTCTACATTTTCTTCCCGCATAGTCTGGGTATTTTGCCTTGACTCAGCCACCCCTTTATAAAGAGAAATATGGCTATTGTATGTATGTATGTATTATTGTTATTATTATTATTATTATTATTATTATTATTATTATTTATTGTGTGTATAGGAGGGGCTCCGTTGAAGATGAAAGAATCCATTATCAGCTTTTGGTGGAAAAGCCATCCATCGTTCCAACCATCCAAATGTCATTATCTGGCTTCCTGTTTTCTTGAACATTCCTTGATGGCTTGTAGGAATGGTAACCTCGTCAAGGGTTATTCCCCCTCCCAGCACTTTAAAAAACAACATTATGGAAGCCTGTTTTTTCCTCTTAAGATATCTCTTAAATGACTTTTGGTCCTAAAAGATCTCTCTTAAATGACATTTTTTTTTTTGGTCCTAAAAGATCTCTCCTAAATGACATTTTGTCCTAAAAGATCTCTCTTATATGACTTTTTTTTTTTTTCAAAGCAGAGAGAGTATATGGAAACTTCATTCGATTCCAAGCATCATTAAAAGCTTAGAAGACCTTCATGTTCGTTTGTACTTGTTTCCGCAAATTTCTTCTCTGTTTGGGTACAGTTCTATTTGTTTTAATTCAAATGCTGTGGGAGGTAAGACAATTGCCTTTCATTGGATTCAAAATCTAACCTAATCGGACGCAATTTAACCTAATCAAACCTAACCTAACCTAGTCTGACACAATTTAACCTAATCTGATACTGCCTAATTTAGCCTAATCTGACGCAACCTAACCTAATGTAACCAAACCTTATACAACCTAAGCTAAGCTAAAATAAGGATATTTTTTTGCATGTGTAACCTTGACATTTTCCATATATATTATTATTATTATTATTATTATTATTATTATTATTATTATTATTATTATTATTATTATTATTATTATTATTATTATTTGTTTCCCTCCTTGTGGCCTTGCATATTTACACAGCGTCTTTGGATGTTTGGTTTCATGAGTGTCTAATATTATGAATTTATTTTGTGAAGTGGGCGAATGGCCCTTAAAAAGAGAGTGAGTGAGTCATTGAATGTGAGTGAGTGAGAGCTTTTCATCGCTTTCTGAATGAGTCACTGAGTTAACAAGACATAATTGTTAGTTCGAGAATCGACCACTTCCTTCAATTTCTCCTTAAAGGGGGGTTTACACGGTCAAACGGTTCGTCGAACGCGGTTCGACAGACAAGAGTTTGAAATGATGTTCGAACGTGTGAACGGGGTACGTGTTCGACAACCAAATACCCCGTTCACACGTTCGAACATCACTTCAAACACCTGTCTGTCGAACCGCTTTCGAAGAACCGTTTGACCGTGTAAACCCCCCTTTATACACGAGTTTTTAGGATCTGAAAACTTGCCTTTGTGCGTTTGCCAAAAAAAAAAATTAGTTATCTAATAAGTTACTAAACATATTTCCTGTTTCCGTGTTCTCTCATTTTCTGTAAATGGTTTTGTATTTTGTATTTTCAGACGCAAATGGGTTAGTTTTTTCATTACCGTTTTTTTCCGCTGTATTTCGTTGAAGGTTTCATTTTTATCTATATACAAAAACTTTTAATAATTTTACTTTCCCTCACTAAGATGGATTTATCTCATCCATTTTTGCAGATATTTGTTATACATCTCATATTATCCCTTCACATCTGACAAGTCACAACACTCCCCATCTGTTTCTCTCTATGTTTTCTTCGTTCCCAGGCCCGATGAGGGCAGATTCATTTATTTATTTATTATTATTATTATTATTATTATTATTATTATTATTATTATTATTATTATTATTAAAAGGGACCAAATCCATCATAGTAAACTCTTCCATTTTTACATGATTATTTTTGGCTCTCCTCTCCCCTCGTAATTTTATAAGTTCTTGCATCATTGCTGAATTTGATTGAGGGTTCTTTCTCCGTTTTTCGAAACGATGTCGTTTTTAAAAGGTTTAATTTTATGAGGATTCCTTTATATTATTTCGCTGGAGGTGTCTTTTCTCTCTTGGTAGACTACTCCTTTTTCAGATTCCTTATTTTATATGGATTGCCTTTTTCGTCGTATTTTTGGTTTTTATTCTTTCAGTGAATGTTGTTGAAGGTTCTTTTTTTTCGTGATTGTACACTATATCAGGTTCATTCATTTAATTTGAATTCTATTATTGCACTCATTTCCTGCAATTGGATTTTTTATTATTCAAATAACTATACATGGGTATATGTGCACATGGGCACTCCCAGTGATATTGCAGTTGTTAAACATTACAATCTATATTTGGTCATGTATAAATCAAAGATTACTAGATTTTGCAATGAATTTTAAATTGACATTGTTGCGTATAGACTTTTTATTATTATTCAAATAACTGTACATGGGGACGTGCACATGGGCACTTCCAGTGATATTGCAGTTGTTAAACATTACAATCTATATTTGGTTATGTATAAATAAGATATCTCAATTGCGTATAGACAAAGTGTTTTCTATCTAGGTCCTCTCTTTACATATCTATTTTCCCTCAATTAGTTCCTTTCCCTTTCTCTGGGTTCTTCCATCCTTTATGAGTGACGTATCCCATATGTTGACTCTTTCTTCCCTCTCAGAAGACTCCCCCTCTTATTCTGCTTGTGGTTATAGAGTCCCACGTGGATATCAGAGGCAAAGGAAAAGTAGCTACTTGAGGTTTAGTGTGTTCAAGGTCTTTCGCTCCCCCCCCCCAAGGGAACACCCCTTTGAGGTTCAATTTTCCAACTCCTCAGTTCTTCATTTAACTCAGATTTTTGAGAGAGAGAGAGAGAGAATTTCCTTTTAAAGTGTTTGTTTAATATGCATTGCATATGATGGGATAAACACACGTTGAAAAATTCTCCTAACTTAGAAAACCACAGAAAAACTTGATCTCTCTTTGGAAGGAAGAAGCTTGTACAGTGGTAACGCGCTGGCTTCGCATTCACGAGGTCGAAAGATCGGTCCCCGTCCAAGACCGAGAGTTTAAGATGTTTACTGGCAGGAACTGCTGTGGTTGGACATCACAGTGGGGGGTTGGGGCTTGCCCTGGCTGACGAATACCCATTGTAATGAAATGGAAATAAAGTTAAAAAAAAAAAAAAAAAAAAAAAAAAAAAAAGATTGTTTAAAGATCAGTATCCCCCATAGCCCAATGTAAAATTAAATAATCCCGTAAACGGATAGGTTTGTAAATTGTTTTGTAAATGAATAGGCCTAACCCTAGAGAACCCTGGAGTGAATCTTCTTGATAAGATCCGAAATTTCTTTTGAATGTATTTTCTTTACGAATGAATAATGTAGCCATTTTATTGCAACAAACAGAGTTATTTGAACAGTGGAATTTAATTAAGAAATAATTTTTTTTTCCGAAGAAATTTTGATTCTAGGAAATTAAAATGACTCAGACAGCCAGTGCACTTGCACTGGTTATTATTATTATTATTATTATTATTATTATTATTAATATTATTATTGCCCTTGTAGTTGTTAGTAATTTAATAATTAATATACAGGAATTATCATGGAGATTTATTGTTTGGTAATTTTTTTTTTACGTTTTATGTGTATTTTGGCGTATTTATCACACATCTCGAACTGTCCCTTCACGTTTGACAAGTCATAACACTCCCCATGTATGTCTGCTTTTTCGTTTTCTTACTGTATGGGCCCGATGAGGGCAATTTTCTTTGCCCGTCCTGGTGTTACACTCATTATATATATATATATATATATATATATATATATATATATATATATATATATATATATATATATATATATATATATATATATATATATATATATCAACTCAACACATTAACATGAGTGAAAATATGAATCATATTTTACCCCTGACCGGGACTCGAACATAAGACGCAATTATATTGACAAATACAAGAAATGTGGTATTATTTAAAAAAAAAAAATGGCTTCTTTGTGTTTGTTATGGTAATTCCACTGAAAATATTAAAACTTAGTAAAATATAAATATATCAATTAGAATGCCTTATAAACATATTTTTTGTTCTAGAAAATTAACTTTATTTCTCTGTAGTTTTCCCGTAATTCCCCTAAACATTTATGTTATTATCATGATCATCTGACATTTCCTGTGTGACATAAAACCGAGATAGGACCACAGCTGGATTACTCTTTGCCCTCAAGTGCCTCACGAAGATTAATGTATTTGTTTACTGCTCACGGACACTTGACCTCGCTTGTGTCACTTGACGCAGTACCCATGCCATGCTTGACCCAGGTATATAATTATGCTCCTGTTTACCTAATTTTATCCATTTGCCAGGCTTTTTTTTTTTTTTTTTTTTTTTTTTTTTTTTTTTTTTTTTTTTGACTGACCTTGAAGTGTTAATTTTTTTCCAATCATTTTGAGGGAGCACCGAACCCCCCTTTTTTTTTATCCGTTTCCTGCCAACCCACGATAAGTATTATACTATTTCGGTTTACGTCATTGAAATAATTTACTCATTCAGTATTCGGAATTGTACCACTTAGAACATATGCCAATTTTGTTCCTTTGCGCTTTGACCTGGTAATAGTATCTACGTTAGAGAGAATTCGTGACCTCGGTTCTATTTGACCTGTTGTGCAAGTTCTAAAGCGTATTATAGTTTCTTACCGACAAAAAGTATCGTTTTACTCCAAAGAGTTGAACGAAAGACTGTAAATACAGGAGGACAAAAACCATTTTAAATCATGATGTCATAGATCAGTTGTGAGCTTATTCGGTTTTAAGTTAATGTATGTGAAAATATGGAAACATTTTGCAGTAGACAGGATAGAACTGTAGTTGTAAGTAATTGCTGCCTCACTTATAAATATAAAATTGTTTTTGCTTAAGTGTGAGAATAGAATTGTAAGTGACGGCTACTTTTTATCTATACCTATAAACATGAGCCATTTCCACTTATAAGGGGAGTGGCTCGGTCAAGGCAAGATACTTTGACTCTTTGGAAAGTGAAAATACAGAGGAGGGGATTCCCAGTCCCCTTTCTCCGCCCAATGTAGTCGATTCTTACGACACTCAGGAGAACACGGAGGAAGTATTCTAGCCTCCCTCCCCTTTTTTTTTTTTAAATATGAATACTAAGTTCTGTATAATTGAAAGAATTTAGCCATTGTTCTGTGTGGGTGTTATTTCACACACACACACAAAATTAATATTCAACTGGAGTGTGTATCAATGAAAGGAAAGAAGTGTTGACAAGTCATAGCACTCCCCATCTATATGTCTTTGTGTTTTTCGGTTTTCCTTAGTGTCCGTGCCCGATGAGGGCAATTTTCTTTGCTCGTCCTGGTGTAACACTCATAATATATATATATATATATATATATATATATATATATATATATATATATATATATATATATATATATATATATATGAAGAGAAGTTTAGTAAAATTGAGTGGGGAAGGGTAAACATTTGCTTCTCTGATTGAAACATATATTTTATTTAATCCACAGATATAATATTAAAACTGATCGTATTATGTGTAGAAAAACGTTTATCTCATGTTTTTCATCTGAACTTGCAAGTGCTATAATGTAACAAATATTTTCTTGTTAATTGTATCTCTTAGGCCGCTTTCACACCAAAGTGGCACGTCGCACGTGGCATGCCACGTGCGACGTGCCACTTGGGTGTGAAAGCGATCTTATTGATACGTATGTGGAATTTTCTTTCAAGAGCGAAAGGTACAGAGGATATGACTCTGCCAATCGGAGTTGATTTGTACTTCATAATTCTAACAATACATAATCTAATTATTATTATTATTATTATTATTATTATTATTATTATTATTATTATTATTATTATTATTATTATTATTATTATAATAGTAGTAGGAGGGGGGCTACAATACTCTCCTCCTTGTTCCCCTGCGTGTCGTAAAAGTCGAGTAGATGGAGTGGAACGAGGGGACTGGAAATTACCTAGTCTGTATTTTCTTTTCCCAAAGAGTCAGAGTATTTTGTCTTGACTCAGCCATTCTCCTTATAAGAGGAAAAATGGCTCATGTATATAGATAGAGATTATTATTATTATTATTATTATTATTATTATTATTATTATTATTATTATTATTATTATTAATATTATTATTATTATTATTTTCGCTTTTTCCTCTGTATATTATTTTGAAATTATTTATACTGAAATTACACTTACAGACATTAGAACAGTGTTCTCGAATGCTTGAGTGTACTGGAGCTGACAATATTATTATTCTTATTATTATTATTATTATTATTATTATTATTATTATTATTATTATTATTTGTAATCATTCCTTTTTGAGTTGCGATATTGTTTTTATTTTAGTAAATACACAATGATACAGATACAGCTTAACACAAATGAAGTGGACTTACACATGTATTCACCCTCTGCAACACAGGTTATCTTGCCCAATACACAGGGTCAAGTTAATCTTCTAACCCTACTTAGTAAGAGAGATGCTCCTTAAACCCCTGCTGAGAAGGTCGAGTTAAGGGGGGTTTACACGGTCAAACGGTTCGTCGAACGCGGTTCGACAGACGAGTGTTTGAAGTGATGTTCAAACGTGTGAACGGGGTATTTGGTTGTCGAACACGGAACGTGTTCGACAACCAAATCCCCCGTTCACACGTTCGAACATCACTTCAGACACTTGTCTGTCGAACCGCGTTCGACGAACCGTTTGACCGTGTAAACCGCCCTTTAGCCATTATTATCCATCGGCGTTGAACATGCAAAACGCATCAATTGAACAAACGAACATTTCTCTAGTGGTTGCTTTAACCTAGGTTTTGCCGGATGTCCTTAGGTGACTGATAAATCCACATTGCAGTTCGAGGATTTTTTCTTCTAGAAAATTTTGTTTTAGTAAAAGAAAGAAAAAACTAGCTTGGCAGGATGAATCCCTTACTGGTAAAATAATTACTTGCAATGTTAGAAAGCAGCTCATTTTTACAAGAGCCATCGATCATTTTCCAACAAAACTTAAGAATGGCTTTCCAAAATGTTCTCCGGAGACATTTATGTATTTATTTAGTTATTTTCATTTATTCAGATAATTGTAAATGGGAGACGTGCACATGGGCACTCCCAGTGATATTGCAGTTGTTAAATATTAGAATCCATATTTGGTTATGTATAACATGCTGTGTTGAATGCGTCATTTTTTCACTGAATCGAACTTTTCCTTCTAGAGAAAAAAAAAAGTTGTATGGTCACAAAATATGCAAAATAGTTTTACTCAATTTTCATCTTTGCACAGTGTATATATATATATATATATATATATATATATATATATATATATATATATATATATATATATATATATATATATATATATATATATATATATATATATATATATATATATATATATATATATATCTATATATATATGTAAAATGTTTCTACGAGTTATTATATAGGATTGTTCTTAATTTCTCCTAATTCTTGGACCCATCTCTACAGTAAATAATATTGTACAGACAAGACTCTTTTAAAACTTTATTTGTTTATTATATTTGTTGTTTGTTTGTCTGTAATTATAATTATTCAGAATTCAACAAGCTGTCTCTTCGCAAATGATATTATTCACTTAGTATTACAATTATCTTAATTCGTTATGATGAAAAAGAAGCAAAGATAATTTTCTATTCGACTTCCTTTTGTAATTTATGGATATCTATTATTGTAGTCAGTTTTGATTTTTTTTTCATTGTTATTATTATTATTATTATTATTATTATTATTTATATATATATATATATATATATATATATATATATATATATATATATATATATATATATATATATATATATATATATAACTTTCACACAGAAGTGGCGTGGCACATGGGACCGGATATTCGTTTTCAACTGGCGAGCCACGTGGCATGCCACGTGCGACTTTGGTGTGAAAGCGGTCTTATGCGTTTTGCGATATTCTCAGTTGAAATGGTGGTAACCTTGCATAATCGTTGTGTCATACTGAGATATGAAAGGAAGAACTCATTTCGTGTGAAGTTAAATAGAGCGCAATACTCTGGTCATATTAAGTTGATTCGTTCGTTTCCCGCCCTCATTTTACAGCTAGATTATTATTATTATTATTATTATTATTATTATTATTATTATTATTATTATTATTATCATCACATACATACATATATATGGGCTCATTCCCCCTTGTAAGGGGGGTGGCTGAATAAAAAACACGCATTCATCATGATCCACACACACCATAACTCCTCCTCCTAGCTCATTATTATTATTTTTATTATTATTATTATTATTATTATTATTATTATTATTATTATTATTATTATTATTGGTGTTGTAGTTGCTGTAAATGGTGTCGTTATTTATTACTATCGATATATAGGACAGAAAAGTTTGTCCCAATTCTAGGTTGACCTCATGAATATGCTGATCTAGCATAGACATCTAATGATATAGTAACTGAGGCTGTTAAGTCAGCAGGGCCTACCATGCGTCGTTGTAGTTATTGCTTTATAATAATAATAATAATAATAATAATAATAATAATAATAATAATAATAATAATAAGGGTAGCGTCCGCGACTCTGAGGCGTCAGGTCGAGGGTTCGCGCCCCGTCACGGTCTGAGGTTAGCAAGGGCATGCATTCAGCGTAAGGATTACATCTGCCAAAACAAGTCCTTCGCAAGAAGGCAACCGTCCTAGCCCTTGGTAGAAAAGGGAGTCCGTGACGTAAAACCGGAACAAATAATAATGATAATAGTTGTTGTTGTTTTTGCTGCTGTCATATTGTAATAACTTTTAATTTTCTGTGAAGGTCTCTGTTTACATCTTCGTTCTTGACATGTAACATTTTTAGGATCAGTCCTAGAAGAGGCACCCTAGGCACCTCAACCCCAGAAAAAACTCCTACATCCACCTTTCAATCGCAAATTTAGCATCTTGCTAGGAGTTGCAAAGGAAATTTTTGGGAGGTTAGGTTAGAATAAGTTAACCTGACCTATCCTAACAATTGAACTTGCTTTTCCCCTCAATCCCTGATCAAACCTAAATATGACACCAGGTGCCTATTCTGGGATTGATCCCATATTTATAATGAACCATCCATCAACTGCTGTCTTTGAACGCAGCGATGACCGTAAATTCTCGTTATGTCCTTTTGATCGATTCTAAAAATTGACTCCATTTTCTCATCGATTTGATGATGTCAGCATTTCCAGCTTCCATTTCCAAGAACTGGGATGTGGCTTCATACCTTATCATTTATTTTTTATTTATTATTAAGTGTATCACGTTGTTCTGTTTTACTCGTTCATGTATCCTAGTTATGTATTTAAGGTTTTATTTTTTGATCACCTAAGAGGTATGACGGGCGAAAGGGTGAATTGGTATCTGGTGATTGTGTGCTTTGACTCAACCACTCCCTTACAAGGGAAATTAAGGCTTTTGTATATGTATGTATGTATTTTTTTTTGTATTGTCTTAGTACTATTTATACAAATACAGTTAAACTGGCCATTACTGTAATTATTCTTTCGTTATCTACCCTTTACTATACTGATTTTTTTTTTTTATCATTCATATACTGCGAACTGACGACTTAAGCGTCTTGGATTCGAGTTTTATGTGAAATTTTTGTTCCAAATTTGACTTTCTGCGCCAAACTAAAAGAAAATTTGACTCTTTAAGTAATCTATGATATTGATTTTACACAACAAACAAATGACCTTTGGCTTTTTTTTTTTTTACCCAGTACTTACGCAAGTTTATTTTGAAATTGGTATTTATTGTGAGTGTTGCCCTCTCTTGTTTCAAGTATATCCATTTATTTGTATTTTTTCAGATTTTATTTTTTATTACTCTTAATCTCCATTCGTATTATCTCTTTCTCATCCATGATTGTTTTGCATATTATTATTATTATTATTATTATCATTATTATTATTCCTTTTTCTTCTAACACAGGTGCGCATCTTATTAATTTTTTTTCTACCTGCAAGAAACACGAAGTATTAGCTGTGCCATATTTGGGCTACAGTTCTTTCTCTTTTGAATCCAAATGAAGAATTTGGGACTCCATCTTTGGTTGTATCATTTGTAAACTATGCTGATCGCATACAGCACTGAAAGAGTACTTGTCCGTCGAGTTTATGAATAATTTTTTTTTAGTAGTTAGGTTTTGATTTATACTCCGACTAATATTTCTAATTTCACTGTTTCTTTGTTTCATTTTCCTACCGACTTTTTTTTAATTCATATAACTGTACATGGGGACATGTGCACATGGGCACTCCCAATGATATTGCAGTTGTTAAACATTACAATCTATATTTGGTCATGCATCAGTCAAAGATTAATGGAATTTGCAGTTCATTTTAAATATCATAGCAACTAATTAAGAATAAAATATTGTGTAACAATTGATTGATGGCAAAGAGCACTCTGCGATTATTAATTAGAAGTAATATATTATGGTTTACATGTATTAATGGCAGAAGAGCACTCTGCGATTATTGATCTGCTCTGAGCTTAGAGTACTATGTCTTGTCGGTATTTTTTTTTTTTACATAAGCTGCCACTCCGAGTGGTGCCAATGTGTAATCTGGCCTGGTCTCTTATGTGCACAAGAGCCCCAAGTTTTTGATGATTTTTAAGGCACTCAATTGCCAACTCTCGCAGAATCATTGCCTCTTGTTCGTCATAGTTTTAGCGAGTACCTGTTATCTTTTATATGCCGTATTTGGCTACCTCGTAACCATTCAAGTTATCATTGATTTACCTTATTCTATTTGCGAGTTTCTAGTGGAAACTTATGGTGTTCTATATTGCCTTTCCCGACTGTGTATGAGGTGATAATAGCATTTATATGTGTAATGATCAAAGTCTTTAATATGTACATTATTCCGAAAGTTGTTTTAAGATCGAATGAAGATATTGTACATATCAAGCTTTGAAACAGGTTTTGTACAGCAAAATTCCTTATATATTGCCCCGAAAATTTCTGTTTCACTGTGTTTGTGGGCTTCTGTGTCAGGTGGCAAGAGACAGCGTAGGTGGTAGGCAATGCCACGATGCCATGTGGTGGTTGGATAGTGATGGGCCGCTGCCTCAAGTGGGACTATGGGGGTTTAGAGGCACTTGAGGCAGGAAATGGGGCTATGGTGAGGAGGGGGTATACCTGGTGGGCACATAGGGGATTGTTTTTGAGGTCTTGGGTATGGGAGGGGAGATGTTGTCGGATGGGTTCTTGGGTATGTTCTGAGGGGGCATTATCGTTAAGGAGTATTACGGCGATCTTGGGGAGGGCCCTGTGGGAAGGGTATCCAACCACCGTACCCAAGATTCTTTAGCTGCGTTCGTTTGAGTCACAAACTGGCAGTCTCAGTGTCATAGTGGTAAGCGGAGTGGCTGTATAGGAATCTCTTGGCCAACAAATGAGTCTTGATTGTTTGTTTGGCTTTTTGTTCAAGTAGAATTTAGATTCCCGATGCTACCACAGTTAGTGTGACTTACCTAAATGGAATGAGACAGTGTATTGTCTGTTTAGTGTATTAGTGACGCTGTAAGGACTTTCGTTCATTTACAATGAATCTAATGTACTTTGTGATGTCCGTACCTCGGTTCTTCGCAGTAATGCCATGAGGAATATCATTCTTAGTGCCATCTAAACCAAGACGATTACCACTACCAGGTGCTGTAAACTTACACTCTTTTGAGACACATTGCACGTTTCTTCCTGATACGTTTACTATTACGGAAGTTATGTCCCTGGTGTTTTTAGTGGTGGGTTAAATGTTTAGAGAGAGAGATATTTGAAGAAGATTGAATAAATGTTTAAAACCGTACACCTAAATGTTTAAAACTAAGCGGACAGGAACTTTGTGATTCGTCAGTGCGGAAATTTTAAACTTAATATTTTCCACGGAAAGCATAAAACACCTCAGAAAATATTGTTAGGAAACATAGAGGTTCTTTTCTCTCTTCTGATAATTGTGTTATTGATACAAGAAAATTCCTGATAAATTTACTGTGTTTGCTCCATCTTACAGCCTATATATTCATTTTAGAAACCTTTTCATCTTTAAATAAACGGCAAATGCAATAAAATATTATTTTAGTAATATTAACGTGCTCAAATTTTTTTGTAAATGATATTGGACCTAAGTATTATTATTTTTACCGAATTTCACCATTCGCTCTTGTACGTAAAACGGAGTAAAATGAGAACTTTTTTCTTCATATTATAAAATGGGGAAAGTAAAAAAAATGATTATTTTTACAGTTACGTTCGTGATTTAAAGTACATTATGGATTGTGAGTGATAATATGCAATATATATCTTTTCTGTATCATTATTAATACCCTTCAACACCATTCTTGAAAGATTTCAATTGTTTATAACAAAGATCTCGATAACTTACTTTGTTCTTAGTAAATATGCCAGATTTTTTTTTATTATTATTTATGAAGTCTACGATCAATCAGTGAATCGGTCGCCCATTCACTGATTGATACTGTCGAATTAGGAGTAATAGAGACTTATGTCGAGTGATTGCGACCTTTTTTTTTTTTTTTTTTTTTTTTTTTACACTATGAAGTACAGCGAGAAAAGTAACTTCATAGTCTTGCAGAGGTTCTTTGTAGCGACATGATCTTCAGTAACCAAACATTTTTTTCCTTTTTAATGACCCAGATGAAATTCGCCGTGAATGTTTTGATGTTCAAATATGTTGTTTTTGAAAGTATGTTACCAATGTGAAACCGTTGGTTAAGATTCGTTTTATGCTCCCCTAAAAGTTTTGGAGTAATTTTTTTTTTCCGATAAGATTCGATGCGTTTTGAATTCATATTGTAATTGTTTTTCCGGCAATCACTTTTTTGTCACCGTGGCTCAAACGGTAGCGTCCGCATCTCTGAGGCGTCAGGTCGATGGTTCGCGCCCCGTCACGGTCTGTGGTTAGCAAGGGCATGCACTCTGGGTAACGATTACATCTGCCAAAACAAGTCCTTCGCAAGAAGGCAACCGTCCTAGTCCTAGCTGCTGGCTAGTACAGTGGTAACGCGCTGGCTTCGCATTCACGAGGTCGAAAGATCGGTTCCCGTCCAAGACCGAGAGTTTAAGCTGTTTACTGGCAGGAACTGCTGTGATTGGACACCACAGTGGGGGGTTGGGGCTTGCCCTGGCTGACGAATACCCATTGTGTTGAAATGGAAATAAAGTTTAAAGTTTATTGGTTGAAAAGGGAGTCTGACGTAAAACCGGATTTTTTTTTCTTTAATAAGGGTCAAATGTTGGTGAGCAACGGTGTTTCCTTAAATAATTGATTCAAACTTAAATCTAACCCATTAAACCCAACCTAACTCAAATATAAAGCCTTCATACCTTACTATAGTAAATATTTATACATAGCGCGGCTCATCTCAGGAAGTGGTGGTAACGCTATCTCGGTTAGGCTATGGAAGGGGTTCTTAAAACGAATCTTAACCAAACCTTGAACCTTCCCATATCGCTGTTTCTTTACTTGCCCCTTAGTTTGTAGTGCATTGGTAGTGACTGGGGCTGGTAATTTACTAGCTGAAGGTCAGATCCTGGCACGAGGTTGGATTAACATTTTCCTATCTAATGTCGTTACTGCTTGAATTGGGCTGTTAATAAGGGAGGGGGTCGGTAGTTTCCTATAGGTCTGCCTGATTATTCAGCCATTGCGTGGAGGTCAATGGGTCCATGTAATCGAAGATGAGGCTTTGGTCCCGGCTATGTGGTAGGTATAAAGTCGGGCTCAGTGCTATCGCTGTCCCTAGCCTCTGCCTTTCATTGGAGACCTTTGCTGTTTTCACACTATCATTCGAACATCACCTATTCTCACTCTCCCCCCTGAACTCCTATGTGATTCATCGATATTGGGACGTCACTGCACTTGAGAGAGAGAGAGAGAGAGAGAGAGAGAGAGAGAGAGAGAGAGAGAGAGAGAGAGAGAGAGAGAGAGAGCGCAATAAATTGAAAAACTACTCTTGTGCCAGATAATGATTGCAACGTGATATTTGGCATGTGTGATTGTAATTTTATGAACATTCAGTCTCAGATTTTTTGTGACAAGCTTATATATATATATATATATATATATATATATATATATATATATATATATATATATATATATATATATATATATATATATATATATATATATATATATATATATATATTTTTATATTTCCGCAGTGACCCACTTGTTCTGTACTTCGAGTCAAGTTATTACGCAAACATTCAAATACAGAAGAAGAAGAAAAGCTAACAGGTGCTCTCTGTATATAGAGAAAAGAGAGAAAAAAAGAATGAGATTATTAAATGTCTTTATGATAACCCTATAAGTAATTACACAACTCTCTATTCGCCTTTATTATTATTATTATTATTATTATTATTATTATTATTATTATTATTATTATTATTATTGTCTGATGGTGCTGTGTTGAATTTGGATTGTGTTAAGGAAATACAAAAATCTTTCAATATTTGAACATCGACGTTTGGTGAGTAAGAAAAGTGACTTAGCAGGAGACAGGAGTCATGAGTAACTTCGCCCACTTCAACAAAAGTAGGCGAAGAGTAAGTTTATGATATCCACACACACACACACACACACACACACACACACACATACACACACACACAGCATATGCTTTCTTAGCATATGTAAGGGTGGCCTTCAGACACATGGATAAGGAAATGTTTAGAAATATTTATGTAACTTAAGTGAGGCCAAAGCTTGAATATACAGCACATTTTGAAACCCGTACTTGAATAAAAACATATAAATAACCTGAAAAAAGTTCAAAGACATGCTACAAAACTGGTAACAGATACACAATCTCAGTTATGAGGAGAAGCTGAGAGAGTTAGATTTACCATCACTTGATTCTATGGTGACGGTTTTAAAATTCCATCATGGTTTTGACAGAGTGGACATATAGTGATATTTTGATATGGGTGACTCAAGAACGTGAGGCCATAGTGTGAAGCTTCGTAAGGAAACTTATATGCAAAATGAAAAGATATATATATATATATATATATATATATATATATATATATATATATATATATATATATATATATATATATATATATATATATATATATATAATTTTTTTGGGGGGTAAGATTTGTTGATGACTGGAAGTTCCTAATTGAGGAAGTAGTTAATACTAACTTTATTCATAGTTTTAAGGACAATTATGATAAGGATAGTTGAGTAGAAAAATGAAACAAATCAGGAGACGGGGAGTTACGAGCAAAGGGCTCTCTCGTAAACACATTTAGGATATTACACACACACACACACACACACACACACACACACACACACACACACACACACACACATATATATATATATATATATATATATATATATATATATATATATATATATATATATATATATATATGAGTATATAGGGAAGTTTTTATCATGAGAAATTATTCCTTTTATATGTTTTATTGAATTCTTCTGTAATGTGGAAAACTTTAAAATATTTCTCTATTACAGATTCATAAAAAAAGATCTCGAGCAAAAACTTCATATTTTCACAAATTTATTTTCAATTCGCAGTAGTTGAGCTGAATCTTTCAGTCTACAGTCCTAGTCTGTTCTAATCAAGTTTGATGGGCACTCTCAACCGTACCATAATAATAATAATAACAATAATAATAATTATTATTATTACTATAATTATTATTATTGAACACATGGAAAATCAAATTTTTTTTAGTAAACAGATTTCTTTATATTGTCAAGTTCTGCATTACAACACTTCAGGTTATCTAAACTGACACTAACCAAAACTATATGTACAAAGCTAGTGAAGAAAATAGTATATATATATATATATATATATATATATATATATATATATATATATATATATATATATATATATATATATATATATATATATATATATATATATATATATATATATATATATATATATATATATATATATATATAGAGAGAGAGAGAGAGAGAGAGAGAGAGAGAGAGAGAGAGAGAGAGAGAGAGAGAGAGAGAGAGAAGAGCAATGGGGCACCGTATAGCATTCCAAGAACGGTATTAAATCTTCGTTTTTTCTCTTTTTCTTTATTATCACCCTCTCTATTTTTGTCTCTCTTTGTCAGCCTTTGTCTGACTGTTAGCAGATTTTAGGTGTGTTAGTCACCCATAAGATTCATATACGCCTTGGCTCCTGTTTGTCTTATCCCATCTATTTTTATATGGACATTGGAAGTTGTTTAGTCAATTTCCTTTTCTGTGTGGGATAATATGGTTATCATATACTCAGTATATATATATATATATATATATATATATATATATATATATATATATATATATATATATATATATATATATATATATATATATTTAAAAGAAATTATTCTATGGCTATGGTTAGTTTTAGTGTTTAAGTAACCGTTACATATGTCGGTTACTTCGAAGTTGGTGAGGGAGGGGGGTGTCGTGAAGTGGGGGTAAAGCCATTACTAAACTAAAGGAATGTGTTGTTGGTAACTAATCCCCCCATAGCAATCCCCTCGTTCTCTCTCCCCCTGGATTATTTTCTTCCTTCTATTTAAAAAAAAAAAAATCTTTTGACAGGTTTTTAATGCAGGCCCCAGAACTAATCACATTTAGAATACAAAAATACAGCTGGATTCACATCGCTGTGATTGAAACCTACAATTGCTTCTACAACAATAGTACTTCATCAATACATACATTAATACTAATACTAGCACTATTACTAATACAATAGAAATATTACTAATAATACTTGCTAATAATACTAACAATACATGATCATTGATATTCAATGTGTCACTGCTATACCAAGAAAAAATCTCCTAAATACAGATTGATGTGCTAGGTGAAATTCTATTCAAACCTTTGTTCCGGTTTTACGTCACGGACTCCCTTTTCTACCAAGGGCTAAGACGGTTGCCTTGATGAGCCAAAATGCCTGAATTCAACCAATTTTACCAGGAACCTGTTGTTACTGTTCTCATCTTCATAATTAGCTAATTATGACTCTAAACTTGTAAATGACATTCTTCTGAAGAAAAAAAAAATTGATCTGATATCACCAAACGAAAATACTAATAGAGATTAAAGCTAAGCACAAGAATCTCACATCACTAACGATATTTTTTTCTTTTATAATTATTTTATAATAAGCAAAATGGTTGCAGTGTAACAGTAATAGCTCCCAGTCAAGTTATTTCTTATATTTCAAAACTGTTTTATGTTTTTGTATACTGTATATGCTAATATATCAAAGTGGGGAATTATAATTTTAGAAATGCGTAGGTGTGGGATAGCCCCCCCCCAAAAAAAAAAAAAAAGTTTGGGAACCCTTGATCTAGCAGTATCTTCATGCGGAAATATGCGCCTTATTTTATTCGTTTTCAGGATTACAAACAGTTTTTCATTTGTTTTTAAAGCAGGACAAAACGTCTTTAATATATGCGCATAAAAGTCAAATTTTTGGTGGTTTGTCTATTATTCATTGGGTAGCTGCTAGGTGGCGTTCCAGTTTGCCGATTCCTGTATTGCCAACACCCAATAAACTGAATTTAGTATTAGTTTAGTACACACTGGTGATTGCAGGGATTGATTTTAGTTATATTAGGTTAGATTTGGTTAGGTGGTTGATCATTACCTTGATTTGAATACAAGTCGGCAATTTGGGAATCTGCAATTTGATACGAACTCTACTGCTATGGTCAACACCGAATGCAGTCAACTTTAAAGGTTTTTTGATTGATAGATCCTGAGCAAGCTCCATCAGATAGTTTTCAATATACTGTCCTTCAACTACATAATAGCTCACTTAACCAGTTGAAACTAGTATTATGATACCATAAAGTTAATGTCCCGCAAATAGTCTTACGAAGGGTTTTAAAATAACAGATTTACAAGAATCTGTTTTTCTGGGGATTTTACTTTAGAGTTAATGAGCTTCAACTTTGATAACATGAAGAACTCAGCCACAAATAGGAATTTGCCATTCTAATGTGTATAGGTAATCGATTATTATTATTATTATTATTATTATTATTATTATTATTATTGTTGTTGTTGTTGTTGTTGTTGTTGTTTTATTGTAGCTGTTATTGGCTCACTTTTAAAATTATAAATTTGTTTTACATTTTAAGGTATTTTTATTGTACAACTTTTTTTTTTAACAATACTGAATCTTATTTGAATAGAACGAAAAGGTAATGCGTTTTTTGGGAGGCATGACCAACCCCAAAATCCCAAGTACATGCGAGTGCATTAAGTGGCGTACATTGTTACTGGCCTCTCATATTTTTGATATTACTGTATAGTTTTTCTTTTTTTAGGATATAGGGAGGTCTTGTGTTTTAGGTTTAGCCCATATCTTGGGTCTGTGAGCTATGTAATAATAATAATATTAATAATAATAATAATAATAATAATAATATAATAATAATAATAATAATAATAATAATCAGGTTTGATATCAGTGAATAGTGTTGTATGAATGTACATAAGTGGCGCTTACAAATTCATTTATTTACTGTATTTCCGTGCGTTTAATGAAGTGCCTGGGGTCGACCAGCTACGGCTATCGGGACCCACGGCAAAATAGACCCTAATTACTCTATGTGACCTTAGAAATGTGGTGGTGGTGGTAGGGGAGTCTTGTCCACCAAACTCTAGGGAACTGAGATATGAGAGATTGGTAGACGAGGTCAACCCACACTCAAGGAGAATTACTGATCTTCTGAATGTATGTATGTATGTATGCCTGTACGAATTTTTATGTAGACATATACATGAAGGACATAAGAAACCATATTAAAATTCAGGGTATTTTATACGCTTCTTAGTATTAGTAATAAAATGACAAAGCATGAAATATATGTTCTATGATTTTTTTTTTGCATTGCCATTTAATCTTCCTTGTAATCAAATTTTCGATTCATTTTCGATTTTTTTTAATTGGGGGGAGGTTTACAAGAAAAAAAATGACAAAAGGGTTGAAATCACATAAAGGTTATATTCGCATTCTAACAGTTCAATTAATCAATTTATTATATTATTAAAAAACGTATTCTTAAAAAAATATGTAAAAGTGTGTATGTACACTAAATTTACTATACTGATCTTGACCTGAAAATGTCACACTATCCAAGTCTTAAAAAATAAGCTTTACTCTTATGTCACACTAGTCTTAAAAAAAGCTTTATCCTTGGTTGGGACTCAAGCGTGATGGGAGGGCGTACTTCACGCTTATTTCCTTGTCTGTCTTCAAGAGCATAAGTTTAAAAAGGGATTATGCAGATGTGAGGGGATACATGGTCGCTTTCTGTCTCTGTGTGTTAATCGTGGCTTTTGTACTAATCGACTCTATCATATCTTTTTCTTCTTCTTGTATGACCTAATCCTTTAATCCTATTTGAAAGTGTAGATTGGCCTTGAAGTACCTGAAAAGTACAGAAATTTTTTTTTAGATGCATTTATTTGTATTTATGTATTTCTCTCGTGTATATAGAATATTTTTTTTTTATATTTATATACGCATATAGTTCTATATTTAAGCTTAATCCTATTATTATGTATGGAGATATTGATTTGACCTAATGTCTACTTAAAGAAGAAATGTTCATGTATACTGCGTATGGTTTGCAAGTACTAATGATATGTGTGATATATTTGTTTATTATGTATTATTTATTTATTTATTTATTTGCTTACGTTTATAAATTTTAATTTTGAGAACTATATATAAAAACTGACATAGTCTCATATATATATATATATATATATATATATATATATATATATATATATATATATATATATATATATATATATATATATATATATATATATATATATATATATATATATATATATATATATATATATATATATATATATATATATATATATATATATATGATAGGAAAAGCCCATTAAATAAAACAACGAATATATATATATATATATATATATATATATATATATATATATATATATATATATATATATATATATATATATATATATATATATATATATATATATATATATATATATATATATATATATATATATATATATATATATATATATATATATATATATATATATATATATATAAAGTACTTATTAATTTCGTGACCTAAACTGGTCACCTTCTCAAAGTACAAGAGAAGGTGACCAGTTTAGGTCACGAAATTAATACCTTTTATTTGCAGTATATATATTTTCGTTGTTTTATTTAATGGGCTTTTCCTATCATTTTAGACTGTATGTTGACATTCAGTGTCATTAATATATATATATATATATATATATATATATATATATATATATATATATATATATATATATATATATATATATATATATATATACAGTATATAGTAATTTAGTGGTGTATGCTAACAGTTTGTACTTATTTATACAGTATATATATATGTATATATATATATATATATATATATATATATATATATATATATATATATATATATATATATATATATATATATATATATATATATATATATATATATATATACCATAGACATGTTTCCCCTTATAAGGGGGTGGCTGAGTCAAAGAAAATACTTTGACTTTGTGTGGGAAGTAAATACAGAGGTGACGTAGGGATTTTCCTCCTACGTATATATACTTTAATTAGGTTATAAATATTAGTACCTGATGGGTACAAGGTAAGAATGGACACGCAGTGAATCCTTTACTTATATTTATTCTAGAGTATAACACAACTTCGACGCCTCAATGCCCCCTCCCTATGACTATCACAATCTATGATCTATTCGTGCCCCTGGCAAAGTTCTAACTAACTGTCTCTGCTCCGGGTGGCTCTTGAAATACCCCCAGGGGCAGGGCGTGGCTTAACATCCAATTCTCCAATGAAATCAGTGAGATCTAGTCCTAGCTAATCAACGCCAGGTTCAAAGTGGAATCCCGCCTACTTCCGGGGAGGAGTTGTTGGGCATCTCTCCTGGGCGTGTACCTGCGTACGAAACACTTGCTTATGTTTGTTGTGGTTTAGGAAATGGCTAACTTCCTGTCCTTTCCTGCCCTTCTCGATGTCAGATCCTAAGTCTCACGGTTCCGGTCATATATTTCCTTGGCACTTTCTACAAACATTGTAATAAAATATCCGTGCCCTCGACCAACCGTTTCCGCTCAAGATCTGTTACAAGTTTCAGATTCTGGCTTCAGCATGGCGGACTGGCTTCAGCATGACGGAAGTCATACGACATCCCTCCCAACCAAAACTGAAATATCTCTTATTTCAGTCGAAGCATGGGCTAATTTTCCGGGAGCTCTTGGACATATCCTAGCTAACATTAGTTTACAATAGAAATGGGGCCGAATTATTTAAGCTATTTCCTAAGAATTCCTATGCGAATTACACAAACATAACATATATAGAGTACTTTTACAGACAACTAGAGCATGCAGGGTCTATTTCCTTGTTGGAAATCTGAAATACAAACATATTCTTATATTTAAACAACATAATTCCAGTGTGAAACTAATATTAAACATTAATTAAGATCAAACAATCAGTTTAAATCAAAACATTAATTCATCTACTTCTCTCGTTTCTTTAAAAGACAAAATTGAGTTAATTACAGTAGGATTATGACTCATTTAGAACATTAGCA
>JAXCGZ010004914.1:15000-22500 GCA_037179515.1 Halocaridina rubra | reverse complement strand
TACAACGTATCTTACGCCTCAGTGCCCCCTGTCTAAAAAATTACTCCCCTGATATCTTTTGTGAAACATTAATCAACAACACAAATGCACTTAATAGAATTAAATACACAGATAACGTCGATTTGCAGGTTGAGATTCTAACAAAAGTCTTCCTTGAATGCTTAGATAGTTGTGCACCCATTGTAACAAGAAAAATAACCCGCCCCTCAGCCCCCTGGCTAACTAATGACATCAAAGAGGCAATGCAAATCAGAAATCAAATACAAAAAGAGCTAAAAATGAATAGATATGATATGACTCTCCGAGAACGTTATAAAACAGAAAAGAAACGTGTCAGATCTCTCATCAGTGTAAGTAAAAAAGACTTTTACAAAAAAACAATTTAATGACTCTAGACATGATACAGCAGCAACATGGAAAGTGATAAGAAGCATGATACCAAATGAAAAGAGTACCTCAGAAAGTTATGAAAATATTACGGAGTTGAAAGACAAAGCAGAAAACTTTAATAACTATTTTGCTAACGTTGACAAAAATACATATGAAAAAACTCAAGAAAACATCAACTCAGTGAATATGAGTAATTGCTTAAATGACAATTCTTCCAATGAAAACACAAGATAGTACTTCAAGATTATTCCTATTGATTGTGCTACCCTAATTCTTACCATAAAGAGCCTAAGAAACTCTGGCTCTTATGGTTCAGATGGTATACCATTTCAGTTCATCAAAGATGCTCTACCCGTGATTGCATCCTATATTCTAACTATAATGAACACTTCCATTGTTACTAAAAAGTTTCCTGACTCTTGGAAAATAGCACATGTAATACCTCTGCATAAAAAGGGGGACAGAGAAGATGTGACAAACTATCGTCCCATTTCCCTCCTACCCATTTTCTCTAAAATATTAGAAAAAATTGTTGCATGCCAACTTATGTCATATTTAGAATCAAATAGAATAATAAGTATTAACCAGCATGGTTTCAGACCGAAACTTTCGACGGAAACTGCACTGCTTAAAGTTACGAATAGTATATATAATAATATAGATATGAAAAAAATATCTCTTCTCGTATTATTAGACTTATCAAAAGCCTTCGACAGTGTAAACCATGAAATTCTTTTAAGCAAATGTATTAACTTAAATATTGATCCAAGCTGGTTTAGCGAGTATCTATCTAATCGTAAACAGTCCATACGTCTTAACAACATTATCTCTGTGCCAAAAAATGTATCATTTGGTGTTCCACAGGGATCAGTACTTGGTCCTATCCTCTTCTCCATTTACGTAAATGATCTATCTTCTTTCATTTCTGACTGTCTAGTCGTACAATATGCAGATGACACTCAACTACTCCTTAGTGGTGATATTAATAATCTCCCAGAGCTAACTTTAAGAGCAGAAAACACTTTGTCAAAAATTAAAACCTATTTCCAAGAAATTGGGCTGTTAATTAACGAAAGTAAAACACAGTGCATATTTATTGGTTCAAGGTTCCACATAGCACAAATTCCAGAAAACACAACAATTAATTTTTGCGACAATATTATCACACCTAGCAAAACAGTCAAAAACCTAGGAATTCACTTTGATAACCACATGTTGTTTGATTCCCACATAGATAAAGTATGCAAAAAGGTTACAGGAACATTAATGTACTTATCACGTATAAAAGACAATTTTGAGACTACCACTCGAATAACTGTTGTTGAATCTCTAGCCCTAAGTCACATTAATTACTGCACAACTGTTTGGGGAGCTACCACTAAGACTCAGATAAACAGAATACAGAAGCTTATTAATTTTGCAGCTCGAGTTGCCCTGGGAGGAATAAGAAAATATGACCACATCACACCAGCTCTCAATAAACTTGGGTGGCAGCGGGCAGAAAATAAGGTCTCTTATGCTATTTATGTTTTTGTATTCAAAATTTTGGACCATCATTATCCTAGCTGGCTATTTGATTTAAAAACAGTCAGGGATATAAGGGGAACCAACACAAGACAGAGCAGTGAGCTCTTTATTCACAGAACAAACACAGAAGCAGGTTCAAAGATGATCACTATCAAAGGGCCAACACTCTGGAATAATATTCCAGAGCATCTTAAAAATGCATCCTCCTTCACAGCTTTCAAAGGCAAACTATACAGTTTTCTTTTGGACAAATAGTTGCTGCTCATTAAGAACTAATTATTCTCATTGTAAGGAAACAAATATGGAAATGATGCCGATAATAACGATCCTGTATCTAGTGGCATACTTACTACTTTATTATTAACATTATTGTAACATTTTTATTACAGCATTATTATTTTCTATGAAAGCTACATTTAATTTAACTATATGTCTAACCCTCTTATTTGTTAGTTTAATTACATGTCTACTTATAAGTTACTATTAATGTTGAATAACCATTGTACAAAATGGAAATAAATGTTTTTGTTTGTTTGTTTTGTTTCCCCTTATATATATCAAAAACTGAGATCTTATTCGTGCCCCAGGGAAAGTTCGAACTAAAGCACAGATGGCAGGGCGTGTCGGCTTGGACAGATCAGCCAATAGGCTTCCAGGACCAAAGGGAGTTCTTCCCCTTTTGGGTGGAGCTACTCCAACAGGCCTTTTGGGCAGAAGAGGGTGCAAATCGCCTAGGCCTATTGGGTATTTCTCCAGGGGCATGTACATACATACGAGTCGATGATTGTGTGTTTGGTGGTCATGAAAATAGCTGATCTTTTGGCCCATTTTGACCTCCAACGGCACTTGACGCCCAGGTGCTAACGGCCCATGGATCCAGCCATATATCTTGTTGTCACCCACCATAAACATTTACCCTGCCCAGAGAAAATAGGAGAGAGAATATCAATTTCACACTTGATCTCCAGTCCCACGTGGTTTATTTCAGAGTTCAGGTTCAGGTTTCAGGTCATGGCTGCAGCTTTTCCACGACAATCAAGACTTCTGGTTTTAAGTCACGGATTCCCTTTTCAACCAAGGGCTAGGACGGTTGCCTTCTTGCGAAGGACTTGTTTTGGCAGATGTAATCTGGTTATAAATTTCGGGGGGGGGGGGGGGGCTTCCAGACAGTCAGAAATTATATGCCCTTTTTACCTGGATTATATTATTATTATTAATGTTATTATGCAGTAGTCACATGTCATGCTTTGCTTAACATTGTGCTGTCTATTTACTCGTCACTTAAAATGGATAACCCCATCTTTACGAGGCGCAGCAAGCTACTGAGCAACATCGTCTTCCTCTTCCTGTTTCTTGTCATCTTCTCTGTATGTCGGAGACTTTTTCAAGACTTTATTCTCTCCTCTACCATTGGCATGAAAACTCCCATCAAACAACCTTATGAAGAAGACCTAAATAGAGTCATTGGAAGATTTTTATTTGAAAAGAAAAATTTAGAAGTAAGGAAGAAATATATTAATAAAGTCTAGACACTTCGTCTACATCTTTTCCCATTTTTATGTGGGGTCGATGTTCCTGGCCAGTGCTCTCCATATGTTCCTGTCCCATACCTCATCACCCAACACACTTTAAACCTCAGGTCGTCATTGATGCAATCCATCCACCTACGCTTTGGTCTCCCCCTCCCTCTCCTACCCTATATATCCATTTCCATCACCCTCCCCCCACACATACACATACACACACATACGTGCATGAGAAGTAGAAAAATTGATGTAGAAGTTAATAAGAATCATCGTCTAAATTCTGGACAAAGACGTCCTTCGATAAATTTGCACGTAAAAAATGCTAAATAAACCACTGGTTACCAGCCTAGGGCCAATGTGTATGAATGAAGAACATGTGCTAATTGAGTATCCTTTCTCCCAACCAGTGAGACAAAAACATAATATGTTAAACTATCTGAGTGTCCAATCACTTTTGAATGAAGAGCTTCATATTACCGAGTTGTGTCAGTATATTTATGAAGTACTAAAGTTGTATAGATAAGGAAGAGATTCAACCTTGTAATGAGGAAAGCATTGATTTTTTTTCTGTATGTATAGGTTAAATTGTAATAATTGGATGTAGTCTATTCTTCTAACTGCATTTCAGAATTAGGCACTAAGGTAAATATGATTATTTACTTTTGTTGGTAAATTTGTGAGAATATTTGTAGTGTTCTTTAGGCTAAGACTTTTGATGGACAAAATATTGTTTCTATTACTTATGCTATTTTGTGCAAAAAGGAAAAAAAATAATATTTTTTGTAATACTCTTGTAATATTTTGTCAATAAACTATATATATATATATATATATATATATATATATATATATATATATATATATATATATATATATATATATATATATATATATATGGAAAGAATGATTTCCTACAAAGTACTTCAAACATAATTAATTCCATTTCACACTATTTTATCAATCCCACTTCCTACTTGAGAGTCTATTACATTTCTTTTCTTGTATATTGCAATCACAGATAATATATATATATATATATATATATATATATATATATATATATATATATATATATATATATATATATATATATATATATATATATTATTTTCATAATTTAGGTAACTACAATACAAAAATGTTTTAAGTATTGTGTTATGTCATTTTTATTCCCCCATTTATTACCTTTTTGATGTTATTACCAAAAGTTCTTTGGGTCCTTTTCTCTACTTTGTATACTCATTATTACATTTTCCCAATGGGTGTTATACACTTCTATTCAATGCTTCTTGTAGTTCGTCTTTTATTTTTATTAGTTCTATTAAGGCTTGGAGCCCCCAAGGGCCTCTGCCAACTGCATTTGAGAGGTTGTTATATCTATCTTGAAGTATTTTATATTTATTGTTAATTCTTGGATTTGGTAGAGTTTTCGTATTTCTCATCGGAATATGGATTTCAATTGATTTTTTAATTATATCTTACCATTGCTTCAGTTGTTTTTCTACTTCAACAGTTGTATGCATGGTTGTGTCTATGAAATTATTTTGATTATATTTTTCATCTATGTAGGATTTAAATTTATCCCAATCTGCTTTTGGTAAGTTTCTAGTAGGGGGAATTCTAATGGCTATGGGCTCTGTTGAAAACTTAACTATGAGAGGCAAATGGTCGGAAGTCGTTAATGGATCCCTTTCTATAGTTCAGATAATGATTTTTTTTTTTTTTTTTGCTGATAACTAAGTCAAGTCTTGAGGTTTCTGATCCATAGGTCATTGTTCTGAAGTCGGGTCCAAGTATTTTAATATGATTATTATTACTTAATGCCTTTAGAATGTTTCCGCATAAATTATTATGTCTATTATGACCCAGTATTTGATGTTTGGTATTTAGGTCTCCAATTAATTAAGTCGGAATGTTTTTTTCTTAATAATTTCAAAATGTCCTTATAGGGAACCTCCCTTCGTCTAGGTGGTAAATAGGTTGTTTCAAGCATAATTGGACCATTCCTTGTTTCAATTTTGATGGCTAAAAAATCACTCGCGAAATCGTCCTTTAATTGATGTATCATATTTTTCTTAATAGCAATTGCTATACCAGCTTGTTCTTCATTTAAAATATTCTTTTCAGATGTATTGTACCCATAAATGTTCATCTTTTCATTTAGTTTCGAGACACTATTTAGTAATGTTATATCAGGATTTTTTCTTTGTATATAATATATAATTCGTTTCTTCTTCTTTTAGTCTAGGCTAGTACGTTATGCTGAATGAGAGAGCAGAGGCAAATGTTAAGAGCAGTGTGGGCTTGACGAAATATATCTCAGTAAATGTTGGTCTGCGTCAAGGGTCTGCTTTGAGTCCATATCTATTTGATCTGGTCTTGGATGTAGTAACCCAGGGTATTAGAGACCAGTCTCCATGGTGTATGCTCTTTGCAGATGACATTGTACTGTGTAGCAACAGACGAGAGGTAGTGGAGGAGAAGCTTGAGGAGTGGAGAAGAGTGATGGAGGATAGAGGACTGAGAATCAGTAGGAAGAAGACAGAGTACTTGAGGTTGAGAGATGATGAGGATGGGGAGGTCAATTTGCAGGGGGAGGTGTTGAAAAGAGTTGAAAAGTTCAAGTATTTAGGATCAACAGTAGCAAAGGATGGTAACCTAGAGGCAGAATAAAACCACAGAATACAAGCGGGATGGAAGAACTAGAAGAAAGTGTCTGGGGTGCTGTGCGACAGGAGCATAGGGATTAAGTTGAGGGGTAAAGTGCATAAGACAGTTGTGAGACTTGCGATGATGTATGGAGCAGAAACATTGGCAATAAAGAAGACACAAGAGAAAAAACTGGATGTGGCAGAGATGAGGATGTTGAGATGGATGTGTGGGGTGACAAGAAGCGATACGATCAGAAAGAGGTAATTAGAGGTACCTCAAAAGTTAGAGAAATATCAGATAAGATACAAGAAAGTAGACTAAGATGGTATGGTCATGTCGTTAGGAGGGATGAACAGTATGTTGGGAGGAGGGTGATGGAAATGGATATACGGGGTAGGAGAGGGAGGGGGAGACCAAAGCGTAGGTGAATGGATTGCTTCAGTGACGACCTGAGGTCTAAAGGTATGTTGAGTGATGAGATATGGGACAGGAACATATGGAGAACACTGGCCAGAAACATCGACCTCACATAAAAGTGGGAAAAGATGTAGACGAAGAAGGTGGTTAGTTAGTGGTGGTGGAGGATGGTGGTAGTGTTGGTGGTGGCGGCGTCAGTGTTATTGGTGGTGGTGGTTCTGCTTGATGCTGATAGTGTGCTGTGGTGGTGGTGGTGGTGGAAGCATTAGCAACAGCAGTATCAGCACACATACAGTGCCAGCGACTGAAATGTAAATTCATTTCCAATTACACGTTCAGGTCTCATGTGCACCCATACCTGCAACTTGTGAATTTGGTAGCTGATCATACCCTTCATCATCATATGATGTGTTCTGCCGTATGGTAGACCACATCACATGGTGTTGATGTTAAGGAAATCACACCTTGGCAGCCCTCTGACACCCTGGTCGACTAGAACACATCACATGGTGCTGATGTTAAGGAAATCACACCTTGGCAGCGCTCTGACACCCTGGTCGACTAGAACACATCACATGGTGCTGCTGTTAAGGAAATCACACCTTGGCAGCGCTCTGACACCTTGGTCGACTTCATGTTCATGTCTCATGGGCACCCTTACTAGCAACTTGTGAGTATAGGCAGCTGATGCCATTCATCATTATGAGACCTGTAGTTGTGGTGATGGTGGTGGCATTAGTGGTGATAGAAGGTATCAGCTGTCCATGGCAACATCATAATTTTTTAGTTACTCTAACTGGGAAGACCAGTATAAATACTTACCCATATGGGAGAGGTCAGTGACAGTTCAATGTTAAGTCTTTCCTTCAGTTACGGTTCTCTTTCTATGCCTACAGCTACACTGAATATTCTTGGATATTCATTACACATCTTTTATTATCCCTTCACATCTGACAAGTCATGACACTCTCCATCTCCGTTTCTCTTT
>JAXCGZ010004914.1:5000-10000 GCA_037179515.1 Halocaridina rubra | reverse complement strand
TCGTTTTTATTCGTTTTATTCCAAGAAGTTATTCTTCATTCTCTGATCGCCATTTCATTCCAGCCTTTTTCGATTTCTTAATCCTGGAACTCTTTTTCTCTATCATTTTCTCTCCAGTCCATTCAACTTCAAGTCTCTCTTCAACCAGTCTCTGTCTTCCAATTTTTCATACGGTTTCATTCCAGTAATTTATATTCCTTTCCTTATTCGTGTTTCAGTCCAGACTTGTTCTTTAATCTTGGATTTTCTGTCTTTTTCCTCTTTTTTTATTTTCATTCCAGTACTATTTATTCATTCTTTTTCATTGCTCTTCCGTCTATGCCTCTGTTCTCCTCTTCAACTATATTAAATTCATACGCATTGCTACACTATTCTTTACTATATTCTGCTTTAAAATAAATTTTAGAATATTCTTTTTTATTTTATTTTCTCAGCAAGTATCTCATATTCATACATTTTGCTACAGTATTCTGTCTTGTATTCTTCTCCTCAAGTATATTATATTCGTACATATTTTTACAGTATTGTCATGGTTTCTGGGGACCGCCTTAGCGTATTGGTAGCATGCTTGATTCGGGAAGTGACGAAACATTGTTCGAGCCCACAGCGGAACGTTAGGAAGGATATCCAGCGTTACTCCCACGGCTTCAGTCCTTATGTGTCCATAAGGACTTACAGTGACAATAAACGTAAAAATCTGTCAAGTATTCTGCTTGAAGATATATTTTTAGAACACTGGTATACTTTTTATCTTTTTTTCCAATCACACACACACACACACACACACACACACACACACACACACACACACACACACACACACACACACACACACACAATCATATATATATATATATATATATATATATATATATATATATATATATATATATATATATATATATATATAAACTTTTTATATTTTCATAGCTAAACCAATTATTTATCCTCGAGCTAAATTAGTTGATTAACCTTGAACTAAAGTAGTTGTTTATCCTCGAGCTAAACTAGTTGTTTATCCTTGAACTAAACCAGTTGTTTATCCTCGAGCTAAACTAGTTGTTTAACCTTGAACTAAACTAGTTGCTTAGCCTTGAACTAAACTAGTTGTTTAGCCTCGATCTAAACTAGTTGCGTATCCTTGAGATAAACTAAGTTGTTTATCCTTGAGCTAAACTAGCTGTATATCCTTGAGCTAAATTAGTTGTTTATCCTCGAGCTAAGCTAAGTTGTTTATTCTTGAGATAAACTAGTCACTTAGCCTCTAGCTAAACTAGTTGTTTATCCTTGAGCTAAACTAGTTGTTTATCCTCGAACTAAACTAGTATTTTATCCTTGAGCTAAACTAGTTTGTTTATCCTTGAGCTAAACTAGTTGTTTATCCTCGAACTAAACTAGTTTTGTTTATCCTTGAGCTAAACTAGTTTGTTTATCCTTGAGCTAAACAAGTTGTTTATCCTCCAGTATGTTTCTAAGGTAATTACTCTCTCAAGTTTCTACGCTTCTTTATCGTAAACTTTAGCCTCAAACTTAGCCCACAAAACAATCTTAGATTTTCCGTTCCTTCGCACATACATTTTTAGTATACTTTTCAAGTTTCCAAAAACAGAGTATTTGATCTCACACACTCACTACGTCTGCTACAAGAGGTTCTGCTTCAGTAAATTTGCTTCACGGTGCCTGTAACTTTCAGACACTTCAGTCACCTTTCAGAAATAATAGTACCTGGTTCCTCCTTTATCTGTCTTTATACAAAAGCCATGATCCCCCTTAAAAGGGGGTGGCTCCGTCTGAGCTGAAAATTTTATTCATCGTGGAAGGAAAATTTTAAGAAAGGGATTCCCAGTACCCTGTCTCCAACTCATTTAGTCGACTTCTACGACACGCAAGGGTAGACGGAGGAGATATTTTAGCCTCCATTTATACTACCATTTAATAATTACTACATTCTTTGTTTACACACATACACACACACACATTATATATATATATATATATATATATATATATATATATATATATATATATATATATATATATATATATATATATATATATATATATATATATATATATATGTTTGTATGTATGTATGTGTGTGTGTGCGTGTGTGTGAATGTGCGCTCGCGTGTGTGTGTGTGTGTGTGTGAGTGAGTGTATAGAAATCCCCTTTTTTTTTACCACCCTCTGCAATATCTTTTACTCTTAATACTGATCAACTAGCGCTGTATCATCTGCAGATATAGAATGTTCCTCTTTCATATTCATATCCTTATCTCTTCACCCTTCATACATATCTTCTTATGACCTTTCACTTAATTACATCATTATTTCACATACCACTAAGATATTTACACAAAATCCAACTTGATCTTTATCTACAAAACATACATACATAGTGGGTCACTTCCCATTGGGGCCGACAGCCGCAGATGGTTTACACTCATACGCAGTCTCTCTCCATTCATTCTTACGCTCGCATTCTTTCTTCCCTGTTCTGTTGATATACCACGTGCATCCAATTCTCTTTTCACCCCATCCATCCATCTCATTTATATCTACAGTACGTGATAAATATATTAACTGTATTTTAGACTTTCATTTCCTTCTTTCGAACTCGGTCTTCGTAATCTTGCTATAGTTTTAACTAAGCATATGCCTCTTACTTATCTAGTATGCCACATATTTTCAAACTAGATTACTCCTTTTCAGTAGTTGTTAATATTTCAAACTTCGTATTAATTCTGAAGATCTAATGTTAGTGGTGGTATTCCTGTAATTAGAGCCTCGCAGTATGTGCAAGTACTAATTGTTAAACAATGCCTAATAATTACTACATAATCCCAGAAGTATTTCAGCTGAAAATTTTGCCAGTAGACATACAGTATAGCCAACTCATCGTATCACACGAATACAAACCTATGCAAACTAATATCTCTCGTGGTCACCTTAGCTTATCACAGACTGATATCTCAAAGCCTATATATTTTCTTCCTTCAATTTCTCCCCATAGAAAATCCTCTTTTGATGTCACAAACGTCTTTAAGAGGTTCCTTTCATCTTTTTTTTGCCCTCTATTTCTTTCCTTAGGTCTCTTCTGGGAGATACGACATTTCCTTCTATTGCTGGATGCTAGCAGTCCAATTTTCCTCTCTCTCTCTCTCTCTCTCTCTCTCTCTCTCTCTCTCTCTCTCTCTCTCTCTCTCTCTCTCTCTCTCTCTCTCTCTCTCTCTCTCTCTCTCTCTCTCTCTCTCTCTTTTAAGCTCGTTGACTGATGCAAAGTAAACTCCATCATGATTGGATACGTGTTTGTTGAGACCCACACTACGTTTTTGGCGCCAGGTGATAGATTCTCTTTATTGTTTTCACTTTTTTTATTGTACTCCTTTTTTGATGTTTTTTGGCGCAGGTGATAGACTCACTTTGTTGTTTTTATTATTTTTTTATTCTTTGGCTCCAGGTGATGGATTCTTTACATTATTTCCAAAATTATCTCTTATATATTTTTTTTTTATTCATGTGAATATTTTTGTAGATTCAATTGGCGTTGTTTAATTCAACAAGATTACAGACATAAGTTTTTCTCTTTTTATTTATTTTTGTGAGTGTCTTTTATTCATGGAAATAATTTTTTTTTGTATGTAAGCGCTGTCAAGCTGAGAAAGATGACAGATTGTAATTCATCTTTCCTTTGCAGTTTTTTTTTCTACTTATGGGAAAATTGCAGCAGTTTTTTTTTTTAGAGAGAGAGAGAGAGAGAGAGAGAGAGAGAGAGAGAGAGAGAGAGAGAGAGAGAGAGAGAGTGTCGGCCATTTCAACAGAAAGTGAAGAGATTTCACTTTCTCATTTTATGACGACGATTCTGATATCTTCTGCAACAAGGCTGAGGATTTTTTTTTGTGTGTGGCGTGCGTGATTGCGAGTGCATATGTGTGTGCATAAGTGAGTGCATGTGTGTATGCGTGTGAGTGCATGTATGTGTGAATCCATGTGTGTATGCGTGCGCGAGTGAATGTGTGTATGTGTGAGTGCGAGTGCATGTATGTGTGTGCGTATGTGAATCCATACGTGTATGCGTACGCGAGTGGATGCTTGTGTGTGCGTGTGAGTGCGTTCGCGAGTGCATTGTGTGTGTGTGTGTGTGTGTGTATGTGTGTGTGTGTGTGTGTGTGTGTGTGTGTGTGTGTATGTATGTAAGCGCGGATCAGTGCATATATGTATGTATCTTGTAATATTTTTTTAATATCTGTGTATGTGCAATTTTTTTTTTTAAACTTTCTCTATCTCCTGTTTATTGTTTTGACATCTCTGTTTAACTTGTTTAGAAAATCCAGAAAGTTTATTCTATTCACGGCGCTTCGTACAACTTTATACATTATGAAATAAACAAAACTATAAATAAAATGATTAGCATTGATTAGAGGATATACAGGATTTTTTATACAATGAAATATTCGGTTTTAATGAATTATATCAGCGTGATAAGATAAGTGAAACAAAGTTAAAACGAAATTTATTGTCAAATTACTCTCTCTCTCTCTCTCTCTCTCTCTCTCTCTCTCTCTCTCTCTCTCTCTCTATATATATATATATATATATATATATATATATATATATATATATATATATATATATATATATATATATCTTAACCAAAATATATCTTTGGATCCTTTAAAGAAATACTTCAACTTAAAGGCTCAAGTGTAGGCAAGCCCCGATGTAATTTGCATTTTTTTAAGAGATTAAATCGAACTCTAGAAGCTTCCTCACATATGTATTAGGGTGGCCCATGGCACCAACCACCCGTTTCGATACTACAGCTAAGGGGTCTTGTGGACTTAAATAAGACTGTCCAGGACATTTTGATGTTAAGTCTTTTTTCAGTAACGGTTCTCTGTCTATGGCTATATAAACACAGAATATTCTTGGATATTCGTTGCACATGTCTAATCATCCCTTCATATCTGACAAGTCACAACACTCCCCATCTCTGTTTC
>JAXCGZ010004913.1:15000-25933 GCA_037179515.1 Halocaridina rubra | reverse complement strand
GCGTTTCGCAGCTGCGAAACGCAGCCTCTAGTGGAAACAGCTCCATAGGATTACATGTATCACCTAAACTCAGGCAGAGGCTGCGAAAAACAGAAGCAGCGTTTTGCAGCCTAGTGGAAACATAGCCTTACAACCTTAAAAACAAAACTACAGACATCATATTTACATTTATCATTTATTTTTAACCATCCAAGTTCTGATAAAAACGGGGAGATATGTTCGTATTTTCGAACAGTACCATTAGCAACTCGGGCTGCAAAATTCTGTAATTTCTGGACTTAATTAAGTTGAGAGAGAGAGAGAGAGAGAGAGAGAGAGAGAGAGAGAGAGAGAGAGAGAGAGAGAGAGAGAGAGAGAGAGAGAGAGAGAGAGAGAGAGAGAGAGAGAGAGAGAGAGAGGAGAATATTCCCTCTCCCCTCCCTCCATCCCCCCTTCCATTTTCTTTTTTTATTCGTGAGAGAGAGAGAGAGAGAGAGAGAGAGAGAGAGAGAGAGAGAGAGAGAGAGAGAGAGAGAGAGAGAGAGAGAGAGAGAGAGAGAGAGAGAGAGAGAGAGTGTAGATATGCTTAGGGAGGAAAAAAATACATATTCAGTGTTGGGTATACACTAAGTATAGGATATAAGTTGTCTGGGTAGTAAAGGTGCACACTAAGTTCAAATCAAGAGGTTTGAAATCCTCAAGATTTTTGCACTCTTTAATATAGTGTACTAAAGTATTGCCCCCTTCATACTCACATAAATGGCATTTTGAGTGTTCGGGGGGCACTCTACCAATTTTCTCGTAATTAACACACCAAATATTTCTATAACCAAGTCATATAACCGGTCAGCATCTCTATCACTGTCACCTGTAAGCATTTTATGCAGTATTTGAGTCTTAACCTTCTAAAGTTTTCGTACTATTGGATCGAACAGCTGCCCATATGTTGTGAGAGTCTGATCATACATTCAGTCACTGAGCTTTTGAATGCCATTTTTGTTAGCCTGTCAATTTTTTCATTGCCCATTATCCCAACATGGGATGGTACTCATGAAAACTTAACATGGAATTTAATTCTGCACAGTTAAGAAAAGCCTCCTGAATTGGTCAATGGCATATCATGCTATTCATAGTTCTGTAAAACATCTCGTGTTCAAGGGTAATGACAAAGGAGAACACAATAAGCACAGCAGATGTTTTTTTTTCCCATTGGGACTCGTAATAGAAAGATAAAGTTTTAGATGTTCAGCTGTGATGCCAAACTCAGTATATACAACTGTGAAGTCAATCGTAATATTTTACTATTAAATGAAGTCTTTCATATAACATCGACCCCACATAAAAGTGGGAAAAGATGTAGACGAAGAAGAAGAAGAAGAAGTCTTTCATATTCAACTATGACGTCAAAGCTAAACCAACTCAAAGCGTTTTCAGCTCTGAAGAAGGATTTACATCTGTCGTCATATTCGGAGATTTTAAAAAAAAGTGTTGTAATGTTTAGCTATGATGTTGAAGTCAAGCACTTCCATGCGCGTTCGGAAAAGAAACGACTTTCCCTCTGACATCATATCTGAAGATTAAAGGAAATCTTTTAATGTTCAACTGTGACATCAAAACCAAAGCAACTCACTTCACGGTAAGAACAGAAGCTGTATGTGTTTCTGTGTTCATAACTGAATATTATATAAAGTCTTCTTATGTTCAAATGTGGCAACTTGGGGCGCATTCAACCCAGAAGCTGGAGTTTGTTTTGACGTCACATTTAATAATTTTCTAAATTAACATCAGAAGACATCAAACACCTTGGCCGCAGCTTAAAAGTGGGATTTTGTCCTGAAGTCACTTTCAAACATTTCATGAAATTTCATCATTTTCCATACAGACACCAGAATCCAATTCCCTTCACAATCAACAACTTTGGATAAACTTGTCTAAACGTAAATCAACTAAATAGAATACAGCTGGTGAAAAACAGCAACAAGAACCTTTATCGTAAACACAATAGCAAAGAAACCAACTAGAATTAGGAACCTTATAATGACATTCATGAGGTTCACATTCTTACCAAAACTAGCCATAAAGCTAAGTGAGGAACTCTACGACAACGGGTCATTGTGGTAGATTTAAGACAACCGAAACATATAATCAGTTGGAGCGTTTGCTCTATCATTATTTTCACTCCAAAAACAACTTTTGACACAATATAGTTACCTCGGTTTCGTGGGCGTATGGAGTTCACGTACATAAATACTTTAAAGAACATTTTAGGGTTAATATTAATAATTATTATTATAAAGTTTTGGGCAGTGAAGAAGTGTTATTACAGAAACATATTATTAGACAGGAATTTAAGAGAGACGCAGATTATTTTGGAGTGACTTCTGCAGCGTTAAAATATACAGCTACCTGTGAAAGTCATTCTCTCTCTCTCTCTCTCTCTCTCTCTCTCTCTCTCTCCTCTCTCTCTCTCTCTCTCTCTCTCTCTCTCTCTCTCTCTCTCTCTCTCTCTCTCTCTCTCTCTTTCAACCATCTAAAGTATACAATCTCTTCGCCCATCACAAATAATCCTCAATCCCACTCAACCTTGATTTCATGAACTTCGAGCTTATGGGAAGAAGGTGGATTTCTTATCTCTCTGCATCCACTGACAAGATTAATGAATATACCTCTCTGAATATTAAATTGCCCCAAATGCATTCAAGTATATAATTTTATTACTCAATGCACACCAACAGCAGCAATCCATCCCACCCAAAATCTTCATTACATAGATTCGGAACTATAGGATGGAACTTGATTTTTATCCATCTTCATCCACTTACATTATTACCCAATATTATTTATTACGCATTAAAAAATCTTCCTAAACACTTCAAGTATATAATCTCCACATGTATTCCTGAAAATCCCCACCCCATTATCCCCATTCGATCCCACTACCATTTAATACCTGCCTACATACCCTCCCAATACACACCCTCTTCCCAACACGAATTCAAAAACCAGGGGTCGTAAATATTACTTCTCCAATTTTCACTGTTTAAAGGGTCAAAAGAGGTCGCGTGGAGAGGTCACTTCCACTCCATAAGGAGTATATAATATACTAGAGGAATATATGAATATGCAAATCCTACCCTAGGAATTGCCAGAGAGGTCGATGACAGAAAAAAATATTATTATTCCTTTGAATAGATATTGAAAAATAAAAAATATATTATAACGAATGTATTTGGAGCTTAATAATAATAATAATAATAATAATAATAGCAATCAGTTTATCTCGATTTTTCCTTATGTTTTTGAGTGAACCAGGTCAAACGTATAAAACTTAAACCTATCTTACCTTAAAAGATTTTCGTTCATATTGAGTTAGATTTAGATTCTGATTCTGTCATAACATATCTTGGTTAAAAATTGACAAATCTTTTTTTTTTCTTAAATTATTGGTTTAGCAATTAAGAGGAAAATATAGCAGAAATAGTGTTCAAAGCATCAAGCATTTTTTCCTCCGTTGCACATTCGAGCTATCCTACATGTGGGCAATTCTATGTTTAATTACCAAGGTCAAAATTTAAATTAAGATGTGTGTTACCAGAAAAGAGATGAACTAAGTAGCAAAAATTAATACTCATAAGAAGACATAGCATTCTGTGTGAAGATAAATAAAAGTTTTTTTTATGTATTCGGTAAAACAAAACGTCAAAATGAAACCATCTCTGTCTCTAACCCCCCATCTAATGGTTGGGGGAGAGGTGGTAGAAAATCTCCCAGGGTGATAGGAGGGGAAGTAGTATCTCAGGAGCCTGAAACAAAAGGTCAGGAATCTTGAGACCCTTGTAATAAACCTGAATGAAAATATTCGGAATATGGATAAAAAAATAAAATAAAATTGAAAATCAAACACTTAGAGAAATAATATTAACTATAGACGAATTTAATAAGGCACAAGAGAAAGAAAGGAGAAAACTAGAAAAACGGATAAGAAGCTGTATGGGGAAAATAGTGAACTAGAAACCAGAATTTCTAAACAAGAAGAAAACAACAAGCAGCTGAGTAACAGCCTGAATGAATTAATTATTAGTTCACTGCTCTCTTCTGAGAGAGACAAGATTGCAGCTTGAAATGTTCATGTAAAGGAAAACATCTAACAGGTTAAAGAAGAGTTTCAGGAGCTGAATACAAAACATGAGGCTATGAAAATTTTCTTTTCAGATGCAGTAAAGCAAAATGTGGCCGTAAAAGAGGTAGTGAGGGAGGTGGAACTGGAAAACGTAAAAACGCTTGAATACAAAGAAACAGTAATAGAAAAAATTAAAAATTTTGTGATGTAAAGAGGTAATCCAATAATCAAGCAGGTACTTGATTAAGAGATGTCAGTGGTAATTTCAGGCATAAGTGAATTCCAGGAGTCAACATGGCAAGGGAGACTTGAACAAAATAAAACTAGGGTTTTAGCCATAATAAAGAAGATTGAAGTAGTATTTGATGATTAGAATATTGTAAGCATTCACCAAAATGGTATATATATTAGGGAGGGAAAGGAAAGACTAATGAAAGCATCCTTTGAGAGAGGGGACACACGTTTTGAAATATTAATGAGAAAAAAAACTTGCACATCTTCAAGAATTCAGAACAGTGTTCCCTAGACTATACAGAACACAGGAAGAGATAGGAAGGATCAAACACTTGCTGCAAGAAGCTAGAAAGTTAAATGAGAGAAGAAATGAAGAAGGAAAGAAAAATTTTGTTTCAGACCTCTTCCAGCCAAAGGGGAGATAAAGAAGATAATGCTAGAAGATCAGGGGATGCAGCCTCATTAAGACTGCTGTGCACAAATGTTAACTGGGTAGCTGGTAAGGCAGTAGAAATAAAGGACAGGATTCACAACAGTAAGGTAGATATAGTAGATGTTACAGAGACTAAGTTAAGTGAGGAGATAAACAGTGTCACAGTTTTTCTAAAGGGCTTCAGAATATTAAGAGATGAAAGTTCTGAGAGGACTGGTAGAGGGATAGCATTATTTATAAGTAAAATATTTCAAATTGAAAATATAAACTTTACTATAGAAAGTCAGCTCAAGGAATTTCTTGTTGCCCTCATAAATACTGGTCAGAGAGCATTATAATAACTGTTGTACATAATCCACCAGGGACTCATCATAGGCTAGGAGTTATGAGGAAAGTCATATAAGTACAATCAATGTCTTAAACTCAGCTGTTAATATTACATAGGAGAGAAAATGTAGGATTTTTATTATGGAAGATTTAAATCATAAAGAGATAAACTGGATAAATCTCATTTGGGGCAAGATTCCTAGATTGCGTACAATGAAATTTCCTACACTATTATGTACTGGAATCAACGAGGGCAAGGGGTGGGGAAGAGCCATCACTGCTTAATCTTGTATTCACATAATATGTGTTGGATATTAAAAAAAAAATTAATATGAATCACCATTTAGAAAGAGTGAATGTTGTTGATAGAGTATATCATTGAAGATGTTCTGACTGAAAGTAAAGGCGCTGAAAATGACACGAGGAGAAACTATCTAATAGGAGATTACATCAGATTTAATGAGTTTTTCGCAGTTATTGACTGGAGGATCTTACTTAACAGCAATCTGTACAATAAATGTACAAAATAATTTGTGAAGAATATGGGAAGACAGCAAATTGTTGCATACCTTTCACCAAAATAGGAGTTATTCATGCCACAGATAAATGGTTCAATAGTGATTGTAAGAGAGTTAAGAAGTGAAGAGACATATGCTGGAAAAGGTATAGGAGGAGAAAAACCATAAATGCCTGACAGACATATAATTGAGCAAAAAATTATTACCTAAGTGAAAAAAGAGAGACAGAGAGATATTATGAAAGGTATATCGCCAGGAAGGCTAAAGAAATTCCCAAACTTTTCCACAGATTTATCAGAGGAAAACTGAAGTTCAAAGAATAGGTTTTAGTGTTGAAGAGAGAGGATGGATAGCATTGCTGTGACAGATGAAGAGATCTATGAAGACTTGAACAAGAAATTTCAGTCAGTATTTACAGCAGAAAAACCCCATCCCCTCAGACTGCAGAAAAAGGAGCTCATGGGCCGGTATTAGAGAACATCATCTTTTTAGTCACAGAGGTATGCAAAACACTGATGGAGTTATATGCTCATAAAGCTAGAGGTTCTGATGATATATCCTCTCATGTACTTTAGAAATGGGCTATATCAGTATCTGCAGCACTACACATCATATTTGAAAAAAATATCTGGAACCTGAGGAGATTCCAAGATGCTGGAAACAAGCAAATCTTGTATTTATCTTTAAAAAGGGAAGGCGAGATGCAACTCTAAGCCATAGGCATGTTTCCTTGACTAGTATAGTTTGCAAATTTATGGAGAAAGTATTAAGAAAACACATCTTTCTTCACTTGGAATCCTTCAACTTTTTGTCAGTGATACAACATGGCTTCAGATGAGGTAAGCCAAAACTTACAGGAAAGTGAGAGCTGGGTGGATTGCATATTCGTAGATTTCCAGTAGGCTTTTGATACTATCCCACACAGGAGATTTATTAAGAAACTGCAAGTGATGGCGAGAATGCATGAAAATACCCTGGAATGGATAAAAATGTTCTTAGAAGGAAGGGAACAGAGGGTTAGAGTAAGACACTCAGTGTCTGAATGGAGAAGCGTTAGTAGCAGGGTTCTACATGGTTCAGTTTTAGGGCCACTTTTATTCCTTGTATACTTAAATGACCTACCAGAGTCTGTAAAGTCATTCGTAAATATGTTTGCAGATAATGCAAAAATTGTGAAGAAAGTAAGAGATGAGAAAGAGGGTATCGAACTTCAGGAAGACCTAAATAGCCTGCGTGAGTGGTTAGATAATTGGATAAAAAAATTTAATACTTCAATATGCAAGATAATGAGAATGGGTGCATTTGCCAAAAAAAAAAAAAAAAAAAAAAAACTCAAGCTTGGACACTTAATAGCAACAACAACAAGACAACAACAAAACATATATTTCCATTTTTGTACAATGGTTATTCTTCTTAAAATTAAAGTAACTTATAAGTAAACATGTAATTGAACTAATAAGTAAGAGGGTAATACATACAGTTAAATTAAATGTAGCTTTCATAGAAAATAGTAATGATGTAATAAAAATGTTAACAATAATCTTAATAATATAGTAATAATAACACTAGATACAGTATCGTTATTATCGGCATCATTACCATATTTGTTTTCCTTTCAATGAGAATAATTAGTTCTTAGCTTAGAGAACAGAGAAGTCGATATCAGTTTACACATAGAGAGGTTAGTGTTAAGGAAAGTTGTATTAAATCATTAAGTTTAGTTTAAGTGTGAGCAGCAACTATTTGTCCAAAAGAAAACTATAAAATTTGCCTTTGAAGGCTGTGAAGGAGGATGCATATTTAAGATGCTCTGGAATATTGTTCCATAGTGTTGGCCCTTTCATAGTGATCATCTTTGAACCTGCTTATGTGTTTGTTCTCTGAATAAAGAGCTCACTGCTCTGTCTTGTGTTGGTTCCCCTTATATCCCTGACTGTTTTTAAATCAAATAGCCAGCTAGGATAATGACGGTTCAAAATTTTGTATACAAAAACATAAATAGCATAAGCGACCTTGTTTTCTGCCCGCAGCCACCCAAGTTTATTGAGAGCTGGTGGGTGTGGTCATATTTTCTTATATCTCCCGGGGCAACTCGAGCTTCAAAATTAATAAGCTTCTGTATTCTGTTTATCTGAGTCTTAGTGGTAGCTCTCCAAACAGTTGTGCAGTACTTAATGTGACTTAGGGCTAGAGATTCAACAACAGTTATTCGAGTGGTAGTCTCAAAATTGTCTTTTATACATGATAAGTACATTAATGTTCCTGTAACCTTTTTGCATACTTTATCTATGTGGGAATCAAACAACATGTAGTTATCAAAGTGAATTCCTAGGTTTTTGACTGTTTTGCTAGGTGTAATAATATTGTCGCAAAAATTAATTGTTGTGTTTTCTGGAATTTTGCTATATGGAACCTTGAACCAATAAGCATGCATTGTGCTTTACTTTTGTTAATTAACAGCCCAATTTCTTGAAAATAGGTTTTAATTTTTGACAGCGTTTTCTGCTCTTAAGGTTAGCTCTGGGAGGTTAATAGCACCACTAAGGAGTAGTTGAGTGTCATCTGCAAGAGATGGAGAATGAGAGAGGTCTAGGAGTAAACATACAGGCAGATTTTGTTGATATAGGCTCTTGAAGGAAACACACTTAAAGTCTTTTAAGAGAAAATATAATAAAGACACTACACACCTGAATATACATATATATTCACAAGAGACTATACACCTGGGCAAACGAGAGAAACTCTACTTGCTTGACTAGCAAGGTATGAGGTTAATATACAATTAATTGGAGCCCAAAGCTGATACAGGACTATGGCTGATGCAGGACTAGCAGGATCTGAGGATGATATGTGACTCACATGGTATGAGGTTGATATGCGACTCACCATATAGTATTTCATTACTTATGAAGAGAACTTATTCTTCGCTCTCTCCACAAGCTACCCCATTCACTAACTGGCTTGTTCACAATACCAAATATTGTTCCAGGGCTCCAACAGCCAAATTGGTTGTCAGCTATCAGTCAAATGTACTAGCTACCAGATGAGTACGTAATTGGCCAACCAGCCTGTTAAAGTGTTAAAGAACCTTATAATACTCACATATCCACAACTCCCTCCCCTCTCAAGTTCATAGTACTATTATGAGAGGACTCTCTTTTCAATGAGTCGAGGTGAACTATGGGGAACAGTGGTGGGATTATTTGCAGGAGTTTTCAATGTCAAGCAAGGGGCCACAGGGACATGGGGGAGTGGATCAACACTAGGAGAGGGCACTGGATGGAGATGTTGACAATTCCACCACCTGACTAGTTAGCTGGGTAGACATACCTCATACTCCCTGGACCTACCACAGCCTATAACTACTCTGACCTTGTCCCAACAGTGTGATGTCAGGTCTTGAATCCAGACACGCTGGCCATCGGTAAACCTGGCAAGGGGACAGGGGTAGGATTAGTACTGATTAGCATTAATTCTTAAGCTGGAAAAAGTTCAAAGACATGGCACGAAACTGATGCCAAAATTACATAAAGTCAATTAAGAGGAAAGGCCGAGGAAATTAGACTTACCATCACCCAAATCTAGAAGAATGAGGGGGATTATGGCGACAGTTTTCCAATTCCTTCATGGTTATGACAGAGTGGCTAGAGATCGTTATATTGATATTGCTGGCTCTAGAATTAGAGGTCATAGTTTGAAGCTTCGCAAAAACTTCTTTGCATGATATAAGGAAGTCCTTTTTAGTATATGAGCGGTTGGTAATTGAATTTCGCTAAGCGGCGAGGTAGATAATGCAAACTCAATCCAAATCATTAAGTAAAAGTATGATAAGTATCACTGAGTACAAAAATGGAACCGACTAGGAGACGGGTAGTTACAAACTTGGGGTTCTTTCCTGTAAGCACAAATAGGCAATTACACACACACACACACACACACACACACACACACACACACACACACACACACACACACACACACACACACACACAACACACACACACACATGTAGGGAAATATTGTTAAGAAAAAAAGTCTAAAAGACCTTCAAAAATTCAAAGAAGTTTTCATGAGACGATACAGAACACAGGAAGAGATGGGAAAGATCAAATCTTGTTGCAAGAGGCAAGAAGGTTAAATGAGGAAAGAAATGAAGAAGAGAAGAAAAATTTTAATTTCAGAGCTCTTCCAGACAAAGGGGAGATAAAGCAGATAACGACAGAAGATCAGGGGATGGGGCCTCATTAAGATTGTCATACACAAATGCTGATGGATTAGCTGGTAAGGCAGTAGAATTAAAAGATAGGATTCACAACAGTAAGGCAGATATAGTAGAAATTAGAGAGACTAAGTTGAGTGAGGACATAAACAGTGTCACAGTTTTTCCTAAGGGCTTCAGAATATTAAGGGTTGAAAGATCTGACAGGACTGGTGGAGGGATAGCACTGCTCATAAGTAAAAGGATTCAAGTTGAAGAAATAAACTTGGCTATAGAAAGTGAGTTCAAGGAATTTCTTGTTGCTCGCAAAAATACTGGGTCAGAGAGCATTATAATAACTGTTGTATATAACCCACCAAGGAACCAGAATAGGCTAGAAGTTTATGAGGAAAGTCATATAGGCACTATTGAAGTCATAAACTCAGTTGTTAACATGGCACGGGAGAGGAAATGTAGGATTTTTATTATGGGAGATTTTAATCATAAAGAGATAGATTGGATAAATCTTGACCCACACAGTGATGATTACTCATTCGGGGCAAAATTCCTAGATTGCGTACAAGGGAATTTCCTACACTAACATGTAATGGAACCAACGAGGGCCAGGGGTGGGGATGAGCCATCACTACTTGATCTAGTATTCACAGATAATGTGTTGGATATTGAAAAAATTGAGTATGGACCACCAATTGGAAAGAGTGACCACTGTGTGTTGTTGATGGAGTATATCATTGAAGATATTCTGCCTGAGAGTAGAGGCACTGAGGACATGAGGAGGAACTATCCGAAAGGAGATTACATCAAAATTAATTATCTTTTTGCAGTTATTGACTGGAGAACCTTATTTTACAACAAATCTGTACAAGAAATGTATAACATCTTTTGTGAGATATATGGGAAGATAGTAGATTGCTGCATTCCTGTCACCAAAGTAGGTGTAATTCATGCCAGAGAGAAATGGTTTGATAATGAGCGTATAAGAGCTAAGAAGTGGAGAGACAAATGCTGGAAAAGGTATAGGAGGAGAAGAAACATAAATGCCTGGGAATCCTCAAAAGAGCAAGAAATGACTACCTAAGTAAAAGAAGAGAGGCAGAGAGAGA
>JAXCGZ010004913.1:0-7500 GCA_037179515.1 Halocaridina rubra | reverse complement strand
AACTGATAATATCAAAATATAGAGACCTATAATTAAGAAGAAAAAGGAAAGAGCGAAAAATCAATATAACAATAGGTAAAATAAATGTAAAAATACATGAGATAAAACACAAATTGAAAATAAAAAACCATTCAATTTATAGAAAGTCTATCAATAATATATACTACAAGACAGGAAAAGATTAATAATGGTAAGTAAAGATGAAAAATACAATTAAAATATATAAATATATTACACACATATATACGCATACACACACACACACAGCGCACACACTTATACATTTGAATTATCTTGAAAATGTCAAGGGCATAAAAGTTTAAAACTTCCTTCTGTCTGTCTGTCTGTCTGGAAAGAATATATATATATATATATATATATATATATATATATATATATATATATATATATATATATATATATATATATATATATATATATATATATATATATATATATATATATATATATATATATATATATATATATATATATGTATATGTATATGTATATGTATATGTATATATATATATATATATATATATATATATATATATATATATATATATATATATATATATATATATATATATATATATATATATATATATATATATATATATATATATATATATATATAAGAACATTTGCAAACAGAAAAAATCACACTTTTTTTTTTTTTTTTTGGTGGACATAAAAATTGCAGTGTCCTTAGGTTTTAAGATTTAAGTTAAGAAAACCTCAAAGCCTCCCCTAGAAGTAAGTTTAATATAGTAAGTGTCATTAATGAATAGTTGTCATTCATCAATTGTGCATATGTTTGATTTTTTTTAATCACTGTGTAAATTTTAGTGTTCTATTATTGAATATTTTAAGAGATCATAACCCACTGTATTTTATATTATTTGGGTAATGTAATTGTTTTTATTTAGTTTTTTCTCCTAAATCATTTTGTCACTGATTAGTAGTTACATATTGTAATTGTGAATATTTTTAACTCTCTTTTCTCACTATGACAATTGATTTGTTTTAGTCATGAATATTTGCAGAGATCATATCCAACTGTATTTTATATTACTTGAGTAATGTAATAGTTTAATTAGTTTTGTTCCTAAATAACTTTATCAATGATTAGTAGCTATATATTGCAATTGAGAATATTTTTGTACTATATTATACTGCTTAATTACTGAATATTGCATAGATCATATCCAACTGTATCTATACAGAAAACTAAAACACGAGTCTCTTGTATGGCCTTCGAAATGTGAGTCAGTAATAGGAGCTTTGGAGTTTTTTCTTTATTGATAAAAGCGCGATCTAGAGAAATCAAATACTGATAATCACGTGAGCTCTGGAGATCCTGGAGAGAGAAAAAGAAAGACCTAGAAATAAGAAAATAATAAATAGCATCTTACAACATGACCATGGGAGATATTTGAGTTTGAGAGATGTTAATGCAATACTATAATGTCACCTATCCCCCGGAGGTGGATCTCACTCTCCAGCTTACAAGTCTACAATTCAGAAAGAGCCTTTTGTTTTTGTTTGTTGGATGTTCACCCTTGAGGGTGAGCGGACCTTCCACTTGTGGCCCGCAGGTGGGGTGAGATTTTCTTCGGAGTGTACGTGGTATTCGCTCTTGCTGGCGAATGGGCTTTCCTGTTGGTGAGGAGGTGGGGTGAATTCTTGTTATTGGTGATGATCGGACTTTCCTAATTGGCCCGCAGGTGAGATTGTGCCAAACTGTAAAGATAACGGAGAGCATAAATATTCAGTTGTGAATTATTAGTTTACATCAAACAACATAAATGAATTCCTGTTTTGGGGGAGAGAGAAAGAGTTATTGCATGGCTATCTTGGTGGAGGGTATTGTCTGATAATATTTGATAGACTGTTCATGTGGTTATTTGTTGCTAGTCTGATGATGGAGCTAGCAACCTGAAGGGCATTTGGGTCTTCGCTAGATGTTGCGGGGGCACCAGTTTTCCGTCGAATCTCTGAAAAAGAATCACATTCCAGGATGTAGTGTAGCAGTGGATGTGGTGAGGCTACCTGGCAAAAGGTGCATTCCTTGATGATATTCTCTACTATTTGCCAGGTGCACTTGTACCCGAGTCTCAGACGGTACACATTGACCTCAGTGCTTCGTCGAAGGCTCTTCGGCAGGGTGATACGCCGAAGATCAGTGGTGGCTTTGTACCACCAGGTGGAGGGGGAGCCAATGTCTGTGCACAGGTTGTGTTTAGTTATTAAGGTGTTAAGGAGTGACTTGGTGGCTTTATTTTTAATCTGTTGCATCCCAGGAGACAGAGATATCTGGATTTCTGCTCTGAGAGTGGCTTGTTTGGCGGCTTGATCGGCTTCCTCATTTCCCTTGATGCCGACGTGGCTGGGAATCCAGGCAAGAGTGATGGCTTTTCCAAGGCTGGTTATCCTGTGGTAGTGGCTGAGGATGGTCATGATGATGCGAATATTGTCTCTGAGGAGTGGCTTCTTGATGGCCTGTAAGGCGCCTTTAGAATCAGAGAGAATAAGGGCATGGTCAGCTTCTTGCTGGATGAAGCAGTCAAGGGCGTTGGCTATGGCCACAAGCTCAGTCTGGAGCGATGAGCAGGAGTTTGACAGTCTCCAGGATAGGACGTGGTTTCCAGTGATGAAGGCGGCGGCTGAGGCTCCAGTATCTTGGTTTACTGAACCGTCAGTGTAGTAGACTTGTGAGTTTGGCCTGCTCCAGCTCTGTATTTTGTCCTTATATATGTTTTTAAGGACAAGCGGATTTACCAAGCTTTTGGGGTTGTCAGGGAGCTCGATCTTTATATCGAGTGGTTGGTCATTCCATGGGGGTGGGCATCTGTATTCAGGAAGCGGTGTGTCTTGTATCTTGGCTAGGATGCTCTCCCTGACTGGCAGTGCTTGCAGGCTAGCGCAGACCTTGGCTGCCCAGGTTCCAGGATGGTGGTTGGGCTGGCGATTGAGGGCTAGATGGAGATTTGTGCCAGCTAGGCATTTATGTTGGGCAGTGGTGGTTTTGGCCATAAGGAGGGTCAGTCTTTGCTGAGCTCTGAGTTTGAGTGGAATGAGTCCCGATTCCATCTGGAGGTTTTCTCTCTTGGTCCACATGGGGGCTCCTAGCATGGTACGTGTGGCGTTGTTTTGAATTACTTCTATTTTGTCCCACTGTCGGTCTTTTAGTAGCCAGAGTGTGGGACAAGCATAGTCAATGAGGCTGCGTATGGCTTGTACATAGAAGGTTCTGAGGACATTAAATGATGCACCATCGTAGAGGCCCAACATCCGACGAAGGATCGCTTGTCGCTGGCTGCACCTGTCGCGCAAGTATTGAATTTCTGGTCCAAAGGTTAGTCCATGGTCGATGATTACACCCAGGTATTGGTGTTTGGTAACCCAGTCCACAGGTTCATTACCTATTACCAGATTAGTGTCTGGTCTCCACTGGTGGATGGGAAGGGCCTTGATTTTGCGGGCATTGATTCTTACTCCAAGGGAGATGGAGGCTCGGTGAATCTTGGTGAGGCAGCACTGTGTCTTGTTAGAGTTTCTGTGTCCTATTGTGACAAGGGCAAAGTCGTCCACATAGTTGAAGAGTTTGGCTCCATGCGGTAGTGCGATGTGCATGAGTTTTTCCATGAGACAATTAAATAGGAAGGGGCTAAGGATTCCACCTTGGGGGGTCCCATTTTCGTGGTTTTTGTAGGTGGAGTAGTGCCCATCTACTTTGACTCGTGCACTACGATTTTGTAGACTCTGCTTGATCCACGAGAGAAGGTTACCTTTGATCTGCTTGGATGCGAGAGCAGAGAGTATTGCCGGCACATTGGCTAGTTCAAAGGCCTTCTCTAGGTCTAGAAAAACGATGTAACCACGGCTGTTGTTGAGAAATGATAGCATGGAGGCTATGCATTCTGAGGTGCCTAAGCCAGGCTGGTAGGCAAACATGTTTTCTGGGAAGGGTGGGCATTTCCAGCGGACTCTGTTAAGTACCATCTTTTCTGCCGTCTTGCTCAGGCAGCTTAGGAGGGAGATGGGGCGAGGGTCGTCAGGGTCCTGTGGTTTTGGGATGGGCTGAATGTCTGCTCTGTTCCATGAGGCTGGTCTGATTCTTCGTGTGTATGTCAAATTGATCAGAGAGAGTAGAGCAAGCTCCCCTTGGGGCAGAAAGAGCCTGGGGTAGATTCCTAGGGCCGGAAAATAGGGCCTAATGTCGCTATTACAAATGCAGGAAAGAATAGATATCACCTCTGAGTACAAACAATGATCGCATGTAAGCACTCAAAGGGTGTACTTCGCCTCTCCTGCATTTGCAGGTGCTTGCAATCTCTCCAATGGGTAAAAGGACCTGGTATGTGAAAAAATTTTAAAATTGCAGGTTGGGGCTGCCTGGAAATATGGTGGTAATTGTAAGTATATGTCTATACCATTAGATCATTATTCCAAGATACTTAAGACGTAACTGAGTAACTGATACATAACATTAGTATACTGTAGATATAAAAAAGAAAAGTCATGAAATGCCGATAACAGCCACTAAAGAAATACTCATATTAACAGTGACTACAGTAGAATAAAACCATGAATTCAAAATAAAAATACAAATAATTTGGTTACTACTGATAGCATTATGAAAATAACAATTAGCAGAAGGGCCTCGGAGTGATAGCAACAACAACAGCTAATGTAATAATAATAACAATAATAATAATAATGATCATAATAATAATAATAAAAATAGAAATAATAATACTAAATCAGGAATAACAGTGAATATGCAAATGATACTGACGTTTTGAGGCAAGAACAGAGTTCTATACTTATATTTCATAATAATGCTCATTTTAAACCAATTTTTTTTTTTTTGGTCAGTTCCTTTCACTATTCGAATTCCTGCTGTCACAACTACCTTTTACTCTATACTCACAACACGAGCTTTTGTTTTTCTAGCGTCTTAAAATAATAAAAGCAAAATAACTTAGTATACACATAAAGAGACATCGAAGCATAAATCCATTCCTTTTCTGTTTAAAATTCCAAAAAACGCTGGTGAAATAAACACAAATACTTGCCTATCATGGCAATCTTTTCTCTTTTTATAAATCAGAGGGTTGAGTCGAAGCACACACTCGCTATAAGTCAATGATACCTCCGACCAAATTTAAACAAAATAATACAATCATATTTGATAATTATAGTTAATAAAATATGAAACTCTTGGAAGCTTAACAAGCATTGTAAATTAAAAAATATTTAGCACTAAAGCTGATATCTCAAGAGAATTTCTTATTTTTATTTATTTATATCTACTACAATCAACAAAATTTACTATTATAGTAGCTCTAAGAGTTTTTGGAAGTAGTAGAAGACAATTTCCTTTCTCAGCATGTGCTTGAAGCAACACGGGGGGTGAATACACTAGATTTAGTTCTTAGTAATAGAGAGAATATGGTTACAAATTTAGAAGTTGGTGAAAAATTGGGCAACAGTGACCATGATTCCTTTAGATTTAACATAATTTTAAAGGAAACTATAAAGGAAAATAAGAATATTGTTCCAAACTTTAGAGCAGGAGATTTTGAGGGCTTAAAAACTAAATTATCTAATGAGGTATGGGAAGGGATTTCTGGGGTGCAGATGTGGGTAATTAATCCAGCAGGTCAGGTCGCAGGTAGCGGATTACCCCGAAATTTGAGTACCACATGCCAAGGATTATCACAAGATAAGATCAATACATTAAATTCTCTCACAGGAAAGAACAGCAGTCCGTCAGTTAATATAAATTTGGATGAGGAATATAACAATTTTGTCATGACTCTTAAGAATAGTCAGAGAGACTATATTCCCATGAAACATTGCAGATCAAGAAAAAATGACCCTAAATGGATGAACAATAGAATAAAGAATCTTATAGGTATTAAAAGAGGAATATACAGGAAACTAAAAAGAGGTGAAGAGCATGTGAGGCAGCAATATATACAGTTAAACAGGGAAGTTAAAAAGATAGTTAGAGAGTCGAAAAGAAAATACGAAGTTAGAATAGCAGGAGAAGCTAAAGAAAATCCTAAAGGGTTTTATTAACATTATCAAACAAAATTTAAGGAAAAAGTCGGACCAATTGAAGTGGCCAATGGCCATATCACAGATGACGATAAAGTGATGTGTACATGTTTAAATGATTATTTCTTATCTGTATTTACCAATGAAAACTTGGAAAATATTCCGGAAGTAGAATCCATTTACAGAGACAGTCCCGATAAAATACTTAGTTCAATAAATATTACGAGAGAAGAGGTAATAAAAGAAATAGATAAATTAAAGGCTCATAAATCTCCGGGACCTGATGGAATATATGCTAGAATATTAAAGGAATGCAAGGAAGAGCTTAGTTGTCCACTAACTGCATTATTTAATAATTCAGTAAAATTAGGATCGGTACCCATGGAGTAAAATTAGGATCGGTACCCATGGAGTGGAAATTGGCAGATGTGGTACCAATATTTAAAAAAGGAGAACGAGTTAAAAAGAATAATTATAGGCCGGTAAGTTTAACGTCAACAGTGGGTAAGATTCTAGAATCCATAATTGCAAATAAAATAAGGGCACATCTAGAATTACACAGACTGATAAAACTTTCACAACACGGGTTTCTTAAGGGTTTTTCGTGCCTTACAAACTTACTGTCTTTTTATTCAGAAGTTTATGAGGCAGTAGATTGTGGCAAAGAATATGATACAATATATCTAGATTTTAGCAAAGCTTTTGATAGAGTTCCTCACAAAAGATTAGTTAAAAAGCTGGAAGCTCATGGTATAGGAGGAGCTGTTCTCAGATGGATCAAACAATGGTTAAAAGACAGAAAACAGAGGGTTTGCATAAATGGAGAGAAATCAGAGTGGGGCTCGGTTACTAGCGGGGTACCACAAGGCTCGGTACTGGGTCCCCTATTATTCATTGTATACCTAAATGATCTGGATTCGGATATCAGTAGTAACCTAAGTAAATTCACAGACGACACTAAAATAGGTAGAACTATAAATGGAAAAGAAGACATTCATGCTTTACAGGTAGATCTAAATAGATTATCTGAATGGTCGGACAAATGGCAAATGGAATTTAATGTTGAAAAATGTAAAGTAGTTAAAATGGGTACTATAAAAGACAATACTAGTTATAAGCTAAATAACCATGAAATCATGAGTTCTCAGTGTGAAAGGGATTTGGGAGTTCTTGTGAGTAGTAGTCTTAAGCCAAGAGAGCAATGCACAGCAGTCAGAAATAAAGCAAACAGAATTTTAGGATTTATCTCAAGAAGCGTTAGCAATAGGACGGAAAAAGTTATTTTGCAGCTCTATCTTGCATTAGTTAGGCCCCATTTAGATTATGCTGTGCAATTCTGGTCACCCTATTATAGAATGGAAATTGAATCCTTGGAGAGAGTGCAGCGAAGAATGACCAAGATGATATACAATATCAGAAATCTACCAT
>JAXCGZ010004912.1:22500-25951 GCA_037179515.1 Halocaridina rubra | reverse complement strand
CCTACACACACAGAAAGAGATATATAAGGATAACTAAACCTACATAAATAATACCAAATACAGCAGCAGTGACAACACCAAAAACATCAACAATAACAAGAACAACAACAAAAACAGCAACAACAACAATAATAATAATAGTAATAATAATAATAATAATAATAATAATAATAATAATAATAATAATAATAATAATAATAATATAGTAATAATAATAATAATAATAATAATAATAGTAATAATAATAATAATAATAATAATAACAATAATAATAATAATAATAATAATGATAATAATAATAATAATAATAATAATAATAATAATAATAATAATAATAATAATAATTATAATGATAGTAATAATAATAATAATAAAAAAATAATAATAATAATAATAATAATTATAATAACAATAATAATATAATTACATGTACATACACCCAGTTAAGCAACTGCCCTCAAAATATTTAATACAAACTCTTTCGTGGCTATTGTCATCATTAAAAAAAAGAAAAAAAGAACGGGAGATATAATTGAAAAAGATATATTCAGGTATTTACACAAGAATGTTAAAAATAAGATATTTCGCCTTCAACAAGACGCCCACAGTACACATACACAAACACACGAACACACAAAAGCATTCAGACAAATTCTAATAAAACTTCCTATGCAAAATCTAGAGAAAAAAAAAATAGAAAATACGACATTTTAATTAGGATTCAAAATGGTTCAGCTTCTGACTTGGGTAAAAAAAAAAAAAAAAAAAACATAAATAAACAAACTTTAAACAAACTTTATTTCCATTTCAATACAATGGGTATTCGTCAGCCAGGGCAAACCCCAACCCCCCACTGTAGTGTCCAACCACAGCAGTAACCTGCCAGTAAACAGCTTAAACTCTCGGTCTTGGACGGGAACCGATCTTTCGACCTCGTGAATGCGAAGCCAGCGCGTTACCACTGTACATTCAGGTATTCTAAATAGGATTTAAAAATATTTTAGCATACGGATATATTAAAATGAAAATAAATACCAAATCAGGAATAATGAAAAAAATAAAAAAACGGTCATTATATGCAATATAGAAACCAATTTAATGGAATTTTCTTCCAAAATTTAATACAGAAAAAGTTAATACAAAAATGAAACAAAAATTTAATCACAAAAAAAAAAGAAAAAAAATCTGGTATTTTCATTAGGATTCAAAAATACTTTGAATGCTCAACTTAACCAAAGAAAAAAAATCAAAATAATATAATAGGAAAAAAAGCAAGCCCCCCCCCGCTCCAATAAACAGAGAATTAAGACCATAAAAGACAGATGTTGCATTAAACAAGCACCCAAAATTGGTCCCTGGTTGGTCAAAAAATATTGTCATTTGTAATTGTAGACAAAAAAAAAAAATATAGGGTATCAAAAAAAGCATTTCCATTATCTGTTAGCTGTAAATATAGCGTTCAAAAATGCTGAGAGCTCACTTAGGAGAGAGAGAGAGAGAGGGAGAGAGAGAGGAGAGAGAGAGAGAGAGAGAGAGGAGAGAGAGGAGAGAGAGAGAGAGAGAGAGAGAGAGAGAGAGAGATAAGCTCATGTATATATATATATATATATATATATATATATATATATATATATATATATATATATATATATATATATATATATATATATATATATATATATATAGATAGATAGATAGATAGATAATAGATTAGGAAGATAGATAGATAAGTAGATTTTAGATAGATAGATAAATTAGTAGATTTTAGATAGATAGAAAGAGATTTTAGATAGATAGAAAGATTAGTAGATTTTAGATAGATAGATAGATAGATAGGTATATAGATAGATAATTAGACAGATAGATAAAGATATATACATAGATAGATAGACAAATAGACAAACAGATAAACAGACACACACACGAGATGAGAGAGAGAGAGAGAGAGAGAGAGAGAGAGAGAGAGAGAGAGAGAGAGAGAGAGAGAGAGAGAGAGAGAGAGATTGGGATTTTACTGTGACCATCAAAGGGCATACTAATGAAACACCACATAAGCTTATTAGTATAATCTGCGGGAAAATAAAAATTCAAAATACATTGAAAAAAAGATAAAAATAATAAAGTACTGTAATAGCATCCCTCCCCCCCATTCTCTCTTTTTCTCTTCTTCTTTAGAATAATACTGTCTCTTACTCTCTTTTTTTTTAATTCTCTTTTCACTCCCTCTGCAAATAATAAAAATCGTAATATGCTCTCTCTCTCTCTCTCTCTCTCTCTCTCTCTCTCTCTCTCTCTCTCTCTCTCTCTCTCAAAAAAAAAAAATATATTATATATATATATATATATATTTATATATATATATATATATATATATATATATATATATATATATATATATATACACCTAAGTCTATTATTAGACAATCTTCAAGAATTTGAAAAAGCCGTCAGTATGATAGGGTGTGCTGAGACGTTCTCCACAAGTTCTTTCTTTCCTTTCCTTATCTTTCATACCTTCCCCCTCTCTATCACTCTCTGTCTATTTGTCTTCCATTACGCCTCTTTCCTTCTATTACTATGTTTATCATTTTGTACACCATTTCCTCGATATTTTTGGATTTTACTTCCTTACCTTAGACTTTTTCATTCCTATACATTAATTCCTTCGGGAAAGAGGGTTGTTACAATTTCACCCTCCCCACCATCCTGAGTTCCAGTTTTCTTTTTGACAGTTTTATATCTGTGGTTGTTGACGGTGCAACATCTAGCCCATTCCCTGTTACCAGTGGTATTCCACAGGGCTCCTTTCTTTCACCTACTCTGTTCCTTCTCTTCATCAACGATCTTCTTCAGTCCCCATCTTCCTCTCTTCTTCACGCCTTTGCAGACGACTCTATGCTTCATTCTCCTCTGCCTTTTCTTCACAACCGTTATCTGCTACTCATAATCAGTCTCGTATCACTCTTTTTTCTACTTTCAACTCCGATTTCCAGAGGGTATCTGAGTGAGGCACCCCAAAAATTAGTTAAATTTAATGCCTCCAAGACACAGTTTATGGCTATCTATTTATCTTATTTTCCTCCTGATAGCCCTATTGTTTTCGAAACTAACGAAATTTATTCTCTTAATTCTATTAATATATTACGAATTCAGATAGCCTCTAATTTGTCTTAGAGGAATCACATGATCCAATTTTCTAAATCTGCATCCAAAATTTTTGGGGTTCTATTTCGTTTTCGTCATTACATTTCCTCTTTACACTTACTTAAAATCTATAAAGGTCTTATCCGTCCCTACTGTTCGCACATATTAGGTGCTTCTTTTTATACTTATCTCCTTGATAGGGTAAATCTAAAACTCATTAAAGTTAATAAGCCTTCTCTTACTTTTAATCTGAATTTTCTTTCTCTTCGCCATAAGGTATCATCTTTAGTCTTTTTCTGTCGCTACT
>JAXCGZ010004912.1:0-17500 GCA_037179515.1 Halocaridina rubra | reverse complement strand
AGGTTAGCAAGGGCATGCACTCAGGCAGGGTAACGATGACATCTGCCAAAACAAGTCCTTCACAAGAAGGCAACCATCCTAGCCCTTGGTTGAAAAGGGAGTCCGTGACGTAAAACCGGAACAAACAAACCTCTCTAGTTTATTTCAGACGTCCATCGAAACTTCTTATTTTTCAATAATTATTTTCCTTTCAAGCACATCGTCTCACCGACCAAGATTTCTACTCCATATATTACTGTTTTCGAACTATAATTAACACACTTCCAGCGAATCTAAACAATAATCCTTTGATGTCATAGATCTCCGAACACAATTTTCCAGTTTTTTCCAGTTCGTCCTGATTATCTCTTGCTCCGGTTTTACCTTACGGACTCTCTTTTCTACCAAGGGCTAGGACGTTTGCCCTCAAGCGAAGGACTTATTTTGGCAGATGTAAACCTTACCCTGAGTGCATGCTCTTGCTAACCTCAGCCCGTGACGGGGCGCGAACCCTCGACCTGACGCCTCAGAATAGAGGACGCTACCGCTTGAGCCACGGTGACTACTTCGTCCTGACTATCTCTGCAGCTACCAAATCTTGCCCTGAGGTCAAACCTCATCCCTAGGGCCCTCTCTTTACTTGAAGGTTCGGGGTAATCGGCTTTCGAAGATGATAAAATGGACGGTAAAAGTTTTCCTTCGGTGTAGATTTTAGTACAACGGAAATCACGGCTGATAAAGTAAGTGTTGGAAGAGGATATAATAATAATCCTTTATTCCAATGTACATTGGGTATTTAAATAAGATACATATATATTCCAGATAGACATCTGTGGTGTACGATATAGACATACTAAAACAAACAAATCATAAGGATGAGTGTACCATTAAAATTTACAAGTAAAATCTTCCTTTAAGAGCAACTTCTTAAGATTATATTTAAAAGTATGCACTGAACCAGCATTTTTTAGTTCTCTGGGAAGCTGATTATATAAATGAGGTCCACGAATGTTTATATCTCTTGAACCAATATCAGTTTTAGACCTTCGTACTAATAAATTTTCCCCTTGACGGGTAGTTAACCCGGTAACTGAGCTTACTGTAGAAAAATTATACAAGCAATCAGGAATATTGTTTCTTAGTATATTAAAAACAAAGGTACATATATCAAAAACATATTTATCTCTAATCTTTATCCATTCTAGATCTTTTAAAACAGGAGAGATGTGCTCGTATTTTCTTACATTGCCAACAGCCACTCGTGCTGCAAAGTTTTGTAACTTTTGTATTCTTTGTAATTGAGTCTTATTTGTACATCCCCAAACTTTGAGACAGTAATTAATTAAACTCATAGCTAAGGACTGGACAATTATTATACGAGTTGATGTTTCAAATGAGTCTTTTACCCTATTTAGATATATTAGAGTACCCATTACTTTTTTATAAATTTCATCTATATGCATTTCAAAATTCATGTAACGGTCAAAATAGACACCTAGGTTCTTTACCGAGTTCATTGGCTTAATGATATTACCGTTAAAATTTATATGAAGATTGTCATCAACTTCTGATAATAATTGTCTGGATCCGATAAGAATAGATTGGGTTTTAGTTTCATTAAGTAACAGACCATTTTTTAGAAAGTAACGTTTGGCCATATACAAAATTTCTTCTGCTCTACGAATAATATTTTCTAAATCATTAATTTCTCCTTCAATTAAGATTTGAGTATCGTCAGCATATTGAATGACATAACAGTTAGGTAAATATTTTACTAGATCGTTTACATATATTAGAAAAAGTATAGGTCCTAGGATCGATCCCTGAGGGACCCCAAACAATACCTTCTTGGAACTTGAAACTGTATCTTTTATTCTGACTGACTGGTAGCGGTTTTTTAAATAGTTCTCGAACCAGCTTGGGACAATGTTCATTTTTTTGCATTTTTCTAATAATATACTATGGTTTACACTATCAAAAGCTTTAGAAAGATCGAGTAGTAGTAGCAATGATATTTTCTTATTATCTATATTTTTGTATATTTCATCTGATATTTTCAATAAGGCAGTTTCAGTTGATAATTTTGGCCTGAAACCGTGTTGACTTTTTGCAATAAGTTTATTTTTTTCAAGAAACTCACTTAACTGATTTGCAACAATCTTTTCAAGTATCTTTGATAAAATTGGTAGTAAAGAGATTGGTCTATAGTTAGAGACGTCGTCAGGATTTCCATTTTTAAAACCAGGAATTACATGGGGATTTTTCCATAAATCTGGGTAGATATTGGTAACTATGGAAGTATTGATTATTACCGTCAGGTAATAAGCTATTACAAATAATGAATCTCTAATAAAACGAAAACAAATTCCATCTGATCCATATGCATTAGAGTCTTTCAGATTTTTTATTACTAAGATTACTGTATTACAATCTACTGTAGTATGGTTAAAGACATCAGTACTTCTATTGAATGCACAATGTTCTTCCATATTTACATTATTATTATTATTGCTACCATCATCACTATTATCATTACCATTACTACCACCATCATTATTATTTACACCATTATCAACATTTCTATTATTATTACTACTACCGTCATCATTATTATTACCACCATTTCTATTATTGATTTCATTTATTATTTCTTTTTTTGTTTTTTCAAAGGTTTTTTTCCCCACTTCAGCGAAAAAATTATTGAACTCTTCTGCTTTAGCACTTACATCTACCTCATCGGGTATAATTGATATGTTACTACTTTTATTACAGTTATTGGAAAGCATGGTTTTAGCAATTTTCCATGTATCAGAGATATTGCCTTTAGCGTTTTGAAATTCATTTTTGTAATACTGTTTCTTACTGTTACTTAATAATGATTTTACTTGTTTCTTATGCTCTGTAAACTTTTCTCTTAAAGGGATATTATCTCTTTGTAGTTTTACTTCATTTTGTAGTTTGTCTCTTTCTTTCATAATGTTTTTTATGTCATCTGTTATCCAAGGAGCGGGGGGACGAAATATTTCTCTTGTCACGAGTGGTGCACATCGATCTATACATGATGATAAGACACTGGTTAAAATTCTTACTTGTTTGTTTATATTATCGGTATATAGAATTTCATTTAATTTATGTACTTCATTCATAAGTAAACTACAAAGTAATTCTTGTGAATAATTTCTTAAGCATCTGAATGTTTTAAAGATTGGTTGTCTCTTTGGTTTGCGAATATTTAGGGACGTTACAATTTCCTCGTGGTCTGCTATAGGGCTTGGCATTACGTCACACTTAGTTATCATATGTTTGGAGTTTGTTATTACTAGATCGATTTGGGAAACTGAAGTGGGAGTGATTCTAGTTGGTTTATTTATAATCTGTTCTAGATTTAAATTCTTAATAAGTCTACTCATTTTATTTTCTCTTTTTAGTTGATCATCATTAAAATCGCCATATATAAAAACTGGTTTGTTTTTTAAAATTATCTCCTTAAAAACGTCCAAAATATAGCTAAAGGAGGTTACCGAGGCTTTGGGGTGGCGGTACACGCAGCCTATGATAATAGAAGGAAACTTTTTATGTTGGACAGAGATCCATTTATCTTCCACTCCTTCGTGCTTCTCAGTTTCAAGATTTAGTTCAGTGGCCTTCAAATAATTTTTAGCATATAAACATACACCTCCACCTCTACCACTGTCATAGCGATAAATATTATATGAAGGAATATTAATAAATGCATTATTAATTGACGGATACAGCCATGATTCGCTAATGCAAAGAACATCAATATTTTCTTGTACAAGCTTATGTTCAATTTCTAGTATATGGGATAACAGGGATTGTGCATTTATATGTACGACAGATAATCTATCATTATATTTACAAGTAACTTTCACATCGACAGCTGTAACAGCAACAGCAGGAGACGAGGTATTACCATGTTTCATTGGGGTGGTATCCATAGTCATAGTTGTAGTTTCGACTGTATGCAGAAGAGAGAGAGAGAGAGAGAGAGAGAGAGAGAGAGAGAGAGAGAGAGAGAGAGAGAGAGAGAGAGAGAGAGAGAGAGAGAGAGAGAGAGAGTTATGGTAAAACATGCAAATAAGGGATAGCGCACTCGACAAAAGATATGAGAGAGAGAGAGAGAGAGAGAGAGAGAGAGAGAGAGAGAGAGAGAGAGAGAGAGAGAGAGAGAGAGAGAGAGAGAGACTTATGGTAAGACATGCAAAGAAGGGATAGCACACTCAACAAAAGATATGAGAGAGAGAGAGAGAGAGAAAGAAAGAGAGAGAGAGAGAGAGAGAGAGAGAGAGAGAGAGAGAGAGAGAGAGAGAGAGAGAGAGAGAGAGAGAGAGAGAGACTTATGGTAAAACATTCAAAGTAGGGATAGCGCACTCAACAAAAGAGAGAGAGAGAGAGAGAGAGAGAGAGAGAGAGACCTTTATGACCTAATATGCAAGAAAGCAAACACCACACTAACGAAGATAAGCAAAACTATGCTAGGACTACCAAAAGCAACAGAAAATACAAAATAAAAAAGCATTTTGCATATTAAAGTGAAAAATACCATTTTGCTGTTTTATAAATGCCAAAAATAAGTCACAGGTAAAAATGAAGCTAAAATAAATGAGTAGAATCAAGCGATTTTGAAATTAAAAACGTATTTTAGCGAAAGAGGAAATATTGGTAGGAAACTTATACTTTTTCCGGTTTTACCTCACGGACTCCCTTTTCTACCAAGGGCTTGGACAGTTGCCTTCTTGCGAAGGACTTTTTTTGGCAGATGTAATCGTTACCCTGAGTGCATGCCTTTGCTAACCTCAGACCGTGACGGGGCGCGAACCCTCGACCTGACTCCTCAGAGTCGCGGACGCTGCCGCTACTATGTCATTGAATATGTTCCGGTTTTACGTCACGGACTCCCTTTTCTACCAAGGGCTAGGACGGTTGCCTTCTTGAGAAGGACTTGTTTTGGTAGATGTAATCGTTACCCTGAGTGCATGCCATTTCTAACCTCAGACCGTGACGGGACGCGAACCCTCGAACTGAGGCCTCAGAGTCGCGGACGCTACCGCTTGAGCCACGGCGACTATATAATGTCATTGGAAATAAGAGCAATTAATAAGATTCCATAGGCGATGAATTTCTAATTAATTCACAAAACAGGGAAATAAGAGTAGGCCTCTTGCTGTGAGCTAATATAGACAGCAAGTTGTTCCGGTTTTACGTCATGGACTCCCTTTTCTACCAAGGGCTAGGACGGATGCCTTCTTGCGAAGGACTTGTATTTGGCAGATGTAATCGTTACCCTGAGCGCATGCCCTTGCTAACCTCAGACCGTAACGGGGCGCGAGTAGCTTTGTCAATAAGTAATTAGTTTTTATTCAAATTATCATAAACTACAAAATCAACCTTGCATACTATTTTCGAGGAATTAAAAGACCTGTTCTATGCCATTATGTATTTGTGGTCTTATTGTTAATATTTCTGTCTATATATATATATATATATATATATATATATATATATATATATATATATATATATATATATATATATATGTATATATATATATATATACATTATATATATATATATATATATATATATATATATATATATAAGCCAAAATCCCCATTATAGGGCGATGGAGGGTGAAAATAAAAAAAAATTCGACTGTGTGAAAAAAAATTACAAAAGTGGGGCTTCCCAGTCATGTTGCACATTCACTCTACGAAAAAAAAATTGTATTGGGGAAAAATAAAGTCTCTCGTAAATGGTGTAAAAAAACAATTTATTTTTTACGTCATATATGTTACAAATAATTTTTTTTACTATTAACGTATTATTTTTTTTTTAATATTTTGGCAAACTGCAACGAAGTTATACAAATCGCTCTCACGAATGGTTTACAAAAACATTTTTATTTTTACCTCATATAGTTTACAAATATTTTTTTTTTACTATTGATTTATCATTTTCTGATTATTTTGACAAACTACAAAGAAGTTATACAAAAAACTCTCACTAATTGTTAAAAAAAAAAACCTTTCACACAACAATAGATCATTTACTAGTCATGTTGATTGTTGTATTTCTTTGTGTATATTTTGACATATCCTTTTTTTATACAATTACAATCCACTTGTGAATTATTTACAAAATATTTGTTCAGAAGAAATAGCTAAAGCTCTCTTGAATGATTTATAAAAAAAAAAGTCCACACATTTTCAGCATTTTTTTTCTCCAGACTTTAAAAAAAATAAAACACACCTCTGAATGACTTATAAAAGACTATTTTTGTTTTCTTTATCTTATTTTGTCATTTATTTTACCGGATATATAAAAAAATCCTCCATGTTTGATTTATAAAATCTTTTACTTTTTTCAAAATATTGTTTTTGTTATTGTTGTTGTTGTTGTTTTGGAGAGATACAAAAGGCTCACGCGAATAATCAATTAAAAATATTTTTATTTATTTTTTTGCTTCTGGTAAAATACAAAAAGCTTCCGTGAATGATTTATAGTAGATCCTTTTTCATTTTATTTTTCCTTTTATTTTCCTTTTTCCTCTTTTCCTTTTTCCTTTATGGCCCCAAAGTTAAAAGCGCAGGTTTGAAGTTTTCCTTTGACCAACCCGAGCTTATCTCCGTCTGCTTCGGTATTATAATAATGGCCATGTTGTTCATGTTTATGTTTTATGCATCCCAGATCTAAACTTCGAAACCCACACACACACACACACACACACACACACACACACACACACACACACACACACACACACACACACACCGCACAATGCATCCCATATCTAAACTTCGAAACACACACAGATATCCTGGTAACATGAGTTAGACCATGGACTCCTCCTGTGGGAGAGGAGCAAGGCCTTTGTACACCTACTGTGTATGCACAGTGGGGTGAATGTGTATGTGTGTATGATGCACTGGAGACTATGCACATGCATATTACACGCTCACATGCTGTTTCATATGTAAGCCGAGATAGTCTGATCGAGAGAAGGCTCTCTCACAAAGCCGACATCTAAATGGCCTATCACCTGTGTGCTTACGAAGATGTCTAGTTAGCATATCAGAGCGTGCAAATTTCCAACCACAACCTTTCCAGTTGCACATGTATGGTTTTTCGCCTGTATGGGTACCTAGATGGGCCTTTGAGTGAGAGGACTTGGTGTAAGTCTTCTGGCATCCTGGATGCTGACATGTATGAGCTGTTATTTTCTTTCTCCCTGTGGGTTTCTTGACAGCTTTTGGCTCTGGTTCATCTGGAGGCGGTGGAGGAGGAGCCGGAGGTTCAATTGCAGTGGTAGGTTGGTGTTGTTGTTCATGAGCTGTAGTGTGACGATGCTCGGAGCCTGTTAGAGTAAGGGCTTGGCATGATGCAGCAGTGGTTACAGGCGTAGATAACAGCTCTGAAAGATTTAGTGAAGATGGTGGTGTCATGACTTTAACTAAAGTCTGCAGAGTCTGTCTTGTGAAATTATGTGTGCTAAATGAAGGATTACCTCCTATGTGGACCACTGCATTTGCTGGTTTCACTCCTGGGGGTAATTCTTCATTGTCTGGGGAAGCACGAGGTGACATTTGACCATGAGTATAAGTAACCTGTGTCACTCCTGGTAAACCAGGAGGCTGGGGAGCAGATGATGGAGTTGGTGCAGCCAGTGGAGGTGCAGCACCTTCTCCTTGGTGCTGAGGTGGTAGTTGCTGAAGCTGTTGTTGTTGCTGCTGCTGGTGCTGTTGATGTTGATGTATTTGTTGCTGTGACAGATGCTGTTGTGACAGTTGCTGCTGAGATACTTGCTGTTGTGATATTTGCTGTTGAGGCATTTGCTGTGGCTGTTGCAATTGTTGTTGCTGTTGTTGTGCCCCTGTGACTGCTGCTACTGGTGGCAGTGTGGTACCGTAACTGTTAAATGCCATTGTATGGGCTCGCGGTTGTAGAGTAGCAATAGATGGGAGCTTGCCTGGCACTTCGGGAGCATTAAACTGACAATGTTCATGATTCTCCGGCTTTGCTTGAGAGGCTGTAGCAGGGTCATTTCCATAATAGTACCCTTCAGCGGCACTCTTGGCAAGGGCATCTAAGTCGACGAAATCCTCAGACTGAGACAAGGATGGTGCATCCATGACGCTTGCTTGAAACTGATTTGTATTAAGCTCCTCCGCAACATACGTCTCAACTTCGAGGCCTTCAACGTATGTGTGATATGGAGAAGCATACTGCTCTTGATAAGTACTGGTATCCATTGGAATTGATGCTGGAGATGGTCCTCGGTAGTTCTGATTTTCTTCTCCTGGAACGTGATATCCAGCTGGAGGCTCTTCCATGTTCATTGCATTCATCATAGGTTCCGTATGTGGAGGGCAATAGCTAGAGTATTGCAGAGAATGCAGCCTGGGCGTTAGCGGCACTGTCAGCGCCTGTGACAGTATGGAGGGCGTTTGTGGAAGGGAGGGCGTGGTAAACATGGCAGGTGACGAAGACGTGGGTGTAGTGGGATGTTCTGTACCGACAATGATTGATGATCCAGCATCGTGCTCTACTCCTCCTGTGTCGCCAAGCAACACCGTCTCAATATCCTGCCACATCTGTAAAGAAGAAGTCGAGAACATTAATTTATGTTGATGTGAAATATATAAATAGCAAAATTGACTATACATAGCAACATTTACACTAAATCTGTAATATTTAAAGTCGATTTTTTTTGCCTGTTCGAAATATTTATTTATAAATAAATACAACTCAATTTTCTGACTTCACCTGCTCATGCTAAAATCCACTTTTTATTATTGTTGACAATAAAAAAAATGATTGGTTTGTAAAAACAGTAATAACATTAATTAACAAATAAATATAATTATTACGTGATGGCTAATCGGGCTTACATATACGAAAATCTTTTACAAAATGAAAAAACCTGATGAAATATATTAGGTGAAAGAGAGCGGTGATGGGGGGGGGGGATGAGGTTGAGAAGTGGAATCTGAAATTAATATCCAGTAAAATGGGTCATAAAAATGCCGGTCCTGGAATGAAAACACAGCAGGGTATGCAAGAAGCTGAGGATTATTAAGGTGCATGAGGCTTTTGTCAAGGAAAAAGCAGTTTTTTCTTAAAAGGAAAAATGAAAGCAACATGTTTTGCAGAAGAAAATCGGGTGGTTAGAATGTTTATGGAAAAAAAACAGCCTTTCATAATTCTCTCTCTCTCTCTCTCTCTCTCTCTCTCTCTCTCTCTCTCTCTCTCTCTCTCTCTCTCTCTCTCTCTCTCTCTCTCTCTCCCCACACACACACACACACACATCGACCTACTTCTTTCTTATCCATTCTCTTCCCCATTAAAATTATTCTATAGCACCATTTTTTTACTTATTCACCCTTTCTTCCCATTTCCTCCTTTATCTCCCAATTTCCATTTGCCTCCCATTTCCTCCTTTATCTCCCAATTTCCATTTGCCTCCCATTTCCTCCTTTATCTCCCAATTTCCATTTGCCTCCCATTTCCTCCTTTATCTCCCAATTTCCATTTGCCTCCCATTTCCTCCTTTATCTCCCAATTTCCATTTGCCTCCCATTTCCTCCTTTATCTCCCAATTTCCATTTGCCTCCCATTTCCTTCTCTATCTCCCAATTTCCATTTGCCTCACATTTCCTCCTTTATCTCCCAATTTCCATTTGCCTCCCATTTCCTCCTTTATCTCCCAATTTCCATTTGCCTCCCATTTCCTCCTTTATCTCCCAATTTCCATTTGCCTCCCATTTCCTCCTTTATCTCCCAATTTCCATTTGCCTCCCATTTCCTCCTTTATCTCCCAATTTCCATTTGCTTCCCTTTTCCCCCTTTATCTCCCAATTTCCATTTGCCTCCCATTTCCTCCTTTATCTCCCAATTTCCATTTGCCTCCCATTTCCTCCTTTATCTCCCAATTTCCATTTGCCTCCCATTTCCTTCTCTATCTCCCAATTTCCATTTGCCTCACATTTCCTCCTTTATCTCCCAATTTCCATTTGCCTCCCATTTCCTCCTTTATCTCCCAATTTACATTTGCCTCCCATTTCCTCCTTTATCTCCCAATTTCCATTTGCCTCCCATTTCCTCCTTTATCTCCCAATTTCCATTTGCCTCCCATTTCCTCCTTTATCTCCCAATTTCCATTTGCTTCCCTTTTCCCCCTTTATCTCCCAAGTTCCATTTGCCTCCCATTTCCTCCTTTATCTCCCAATTTCCATTTGCCTCCCATTTCCTCCTTTATCTCCCAATTTCCATTTGCCTCCCATTTCCTCCTCTATCTCCCAATTTCCATTTGCCTCACATTTCCCCCTTTATCTCCCAATTTCCATTTGCCTCCCATTTCCTCCTTTATCTCCTAATTTCCATTTGCTTCCCATTTCCTCCTTTATCTCCCAATTTCCATTTGCTTCCCATTTCCTCCTTTATCTCCCAATTAAGTAAAAATGAGCAGATCTGTATTAAGTTCTGACCTCGTGGTAAAATATCTCTCACTGTGGGGCACTGAAGACAATAGTGGTCAAGAGTGTTAGCATTAGTTCGGTCGCATAATGTACAGGAGAGAGAGAGAGAGAGAGAGAGAGAGAGAGAGAGAGAGAGAGAGAGAGAGAGAGAGAGAGAGAGAGAGAGAGAGAGAGTTGTTGGAATATTCAGTTCGAGGCTCTCTCTCTCTCTCTCTCTCTCTCTCTCTCTCTCTCATTATTCGTAGAGCAGAAGAAATTTTGTATATGGCTAAACGTTACTTTCTAAAAAATGGTCTGTTACTTAATGAAACTAAAACCCAATCTATTCTTATCGGATCCAGACAATTATTATCAGAAGTTGATGACAATCTTCATATAAATTTTAACGGTAATATCATTAAGCCAATGAACTCGGTAAAGAACCTAGGTGTCTATTTTGACCGTTACATGAATTTTGAAATGCATATAGATGAAATTTATAAAAAAGTAATGGGTACTCTAATATATCTAAATAGGGTAAAAGACTCATTTGAAACATCAACTCGTATAATAATTGTCCAGTCCTTAGCTATGAGTTTAATTAATTACTGTCTCAAAGTTTGGGGATGTACCAATAAGACTCAATTACAAAGAATACAAAAGTTACAAAACTTTGCAGCACGAGTGGCTGTTGGCAATGTAAGAAAATACGAGCACATCTCTCCTGTTTTAAAAGATCTAGAATGGATAAAGATTAGAGATAAATATGTTTTTGATATATGTACCTTTGTTTTTAATATACTAAGAAACAATATTCCTGATTGCTTGTATAATTTTTCTACAGTAAGCTCAGTTACCGGGTTAACTACCCGTCAAGGGGAAGATTTATTAGTACGAAGGTCTAAAACTGATATTGGCTCAAGAGATATAAACATTCGTGGACCTCATTTATATAATCAGCTTCCCAGAGAACTAAAAAATGCTGGTTCAGTGTATACTTTTAAATATAATCTTAAGAAGTTGCTCTTAAAGGAAGATTTTACTTGTAAATTTTAATGGTACACTCATCTTTATGATTTGCTTGTTTTAGTATGTCTATATCGTACACCACAGATGTCTATCTGGAATATATATGTATCTTATTTAAATACCCAATGTACATTGGAATAAAGGATTATTATTATTATTATTATTACTCTCTCTCTCTCTCTCTCTCTCTCTCTCTCTCTCTCTCTCTCTCTCTACCTCTTGTACATTATGCGACCGAACTAATGCTAACACTCTTGACCACTATTGTCTTCAGTGCCCCACAGTGAGAGATATTTTACCACGAGGTCAGAACTTAATACAGATCTGCTCATTTTTACTTAATGATGACAACCTTGATGTTATTCTTGCTCGTTTTCCTCACTTTGGTGGCCATTAATTATATTGAATTATACATATATTTTCTGTATGTTGCTGTATAATTCTGTTTGTGCATTCTGCGTTTCTCTGAGCTTTACTTTTGCATATAATGTACTCTGTGCTGCCATTCTGTGAGTTGTGTGTTAGTATGCAGCAATGTTTTATCAATATGTACACCTCCCTGTAAACCATGTTCAATTCTTGGTTTTATATCCATTTGAAGCATTATTTGTATGAACTCATGTAATGTCTGACGCCTTGGCGCAATAAATTAATAAAATAAAAATAATCTCTCTCTCTCTCTCTCTCTCTCTCTCTCTCTCTCTCTCTCTCTCTGAGGGCCGCACTATAGCTTATTTATTTTTAGGAGAAAGGGCCGCAATGAAAGCCTTTGTGGGCCGCATGCGGCCCTTGGGCCGCAGGTTGTACACCCCTGCAGTGTACATAATTAAATAAAAATGTAAATGGAGGAGTCTAAAACGAAAAGGAATCTTATTCCTTTCTCGGTACACAATAATTCTAGCAGTATATATTAGTTCCTATGACTTCCCATCCATTATCCCTCTCAATAGAAGACTTAAGATTGATATAGCGGCTCGCTGCGAGTGGTCCAAAACGACCCATTTTTCTTGTTGCATTGCCTAAATAACCTACTCTACATACATGCACAGGGAAAGTCGAAAAAAAAATATAAATGACTCGGAAAACAAACATAAGATCACAAAAGCTAAAAGTTAAATACACTCCTTAACTAAACAAGTAAAACTGTCTGGTATAAAATAACAGAGCATAGTGCTCTCAGTGAGAAGGATAATAGCTTACGTTAACCAAGTGGAAAATAAGAATGCATAGCTTGAAGTGAAGCTTAGCCTTAAAAGATTGCCGGGTTGAACATAGCCATTCATTCTAAAAACAACGAGGCCAAAGGCTCTTTCTTTTATTCGAATTTTGTCGTTTGCTTTTATCTCAGTATTTCCATTAGTTTTATACATTTCATACAGCACAGAAAATCTGCTTATTAGTATAAAATTTTTCAGCTCTGTGAGGAAGCACTATCACTAAATCTGAATTCAAGAGGCCAAAGGGTCCAATTTTTTTTTTTTATTCAAAAAGGGATTTCTTTTCTAATCAGTGTGTTAATTCATCCTAGATCTTATAATTTACTGCAATCTGGTCAATGGTTTCATAATCAACTACTCTGAAATCAAGTTGCCCAAGGTTCCTCTGTTCTATGCACATTTTAACTTTTATGTCTTAACATTTTGTTGAAAAAAAAAAAGATCCTTGTCCAAGAAGGGTGGTGGGGAACAATTGTGGCAGCATTTTATCCCCAAAAGATAGAATAGTGATCGAGGTAAATTAGTTTCTGTCGAATGTGGGTGTTTTGACTAGGCCACCCCCTTATCAAGGGGATCTTGGCTTTGTATGAATATATAATATATTTTGTGGTTTGATGAAAGTTTGCTTATTTGATTCAAATTTCTTATGCTCCTCTAAAAGCGGGATTAACTAGTCATTCTGAGGTCATGAAGTTAAAGGTATACCCGCTTTTATTTTATTCTTCTTTGAACTATATCCTACATTTCTCCTCTGTTACTGAAGAATGCTGACTCACTTCAGATCTTTCACTCTGTTCTGAAGGCAGCCAATAGCTATTTAATTCTGAGGTCAGTAAGACACAGCTTCCTCGTTCTCTGGAAATTAAGCTTCTGATTTAATCGACGTTTGTATTAATTCTCTCTAACTTCTGTCGTGTTATGACATTCTATAGATGCTCTTAAAGAATCAGTCACACTTCTGCCATTATATGTTATTCTCGAATTTCTTACAGAAGTGCATTAATTTTTGAAAGTATTTATTAGTGTTCATACTCTGTGTCATCCAAAACATGCAAACGATCACAAAACGAAGGCAAACTATAAAAACTGTTCGGAAACTCACTCCCCCTATGGCCTTAAAAAATAGTCTACTGTGGAAATAATTCTCGGGGGGAGTTAACCCAAAGGGGTTGAAAAGTAAGAACCATAACTCTGATCGTCTCTGCCTAAGAAGAAATTTATATTGACATTGTGTCTTATATGGTGTCTTGGAGCTGTTGTTTTGAACATGGATTGTCTAAAAACAAAAGATTTTCTGGAACAACTAAGATTTCTCTTTGGAATATCAAGGTCAGTATTGAAAGAGATTAAGAACATTCTCAGAAGAAATTAACAGGTGATTATTAGGATATATATTAAACATTTTGTAAAAGATTGAAAGGAATTATGACAAATTATTACAGGTATCAATTTTTTTTAATAATCTTCCAAGAATAATATAAACTCTTTCTACATCAGAGTAATTACAGTTTTTGCTTACAGGTCTAATTTAGGCAATTAAAAAAACAATATGAAGAAAATACAGTATGCTTCAAACAACAACCAATTCAAACAAATTTGACAAAAGAGTGTATTAATAACTATTCTTGTCAAAAAAGCACTCAAAGAAAAAAAATATGCAGTGTTTCTTTCAGCTAAGAAAAATTTATTTGAAAATCCCTATTCAAAATATCCAGAGTTAAACAAGTATACAACAAACATCCAAAGCAAAAAAGTAAAATTTCAATATGACTATTTTTGAAACGAAACAAAAAGATTACTACAGAATCATAAATTTATAGTAGTACGTTACACGCCATTGAAATTAAATAGAAGATTCAACATATTTAGGTTTAAAAAGAATCCACCAAAGCATCCAGGACGAAAAATTGAATACACATACACACATGCACGCACGCACACACACACACACACACACGCGCTCACAAGATTGATAAATATCACTAAGTACAAAATGGAACCTACCAGGGGACGGGAAGTTACGAGCTTAAGGCTCTTTCCCGTAAGCACAATTAGGTAATTACACACACACACACACACACACACACACACACACACACACACACACACACACACACACACACACACACACACATATATAATAGTTGAACATCAAAGTGGAATTTTGAGTTATGAAGCCAGCTTGTTTCAGATATCAACTGAAACAAGCTGTCTTCATAACTCAAAATTCCTCTCTGATGCTCAACTATAATATAAATATTCCAGAGTTACCTTCTCTTTCAAGATATATATATATATATATATATATATATATATATATATATATATATATATATATATATATATATATATATATATATATTAATAACACTGAATTGTTAACATAGTCTAAAATGGTAGGAAAAGCACATTAAATAAAACAACGAAAATATATATATATAAAAAGTACTTATTAATATCGTGACCTAAACTGGTCACCTTCTCAAAGTACAATGAGAAGGTGACCAGTTTAGGTCACGAAATTAATAAGTACTTTATATATATATATATATATATATATATATATATATATATATATATATATATATATATATATATATATATATATATATATATATATATATATATATATATATTCGTTGCTTTATTTAATGGGAATTTCCTACCATATATATATATATATATATATATATATATATATATATATATATATATATATATATATATATATATATATATATATATATATATATATATATACATGCCATAAAAGTTAAAAGTTATTATGAATGTGGATCAAGATGTTTCATTTATACATAACAAAAAGTGAGTCCAAAAGAATCACAGTGCCACAATGCCAATGGAGTAGCCTTCAATGAACCTTCCATTGTAGAAAATGAAATCATTCCACTAAACACACACACATACACACACACACACACGAGAGAGAGAGAGAGAGAGAGAGAGAGAGAGAGAGAGAGAGAGAGAGAGAGAGAGAGAGAGAGAGAGAGAGAGAGAGAGAGAGAGAGAGAGAGAGAGAGAGAGAGAGAGAGAGAGAGACCTACAAACGTTTAAAAATAATATTATATAAGAATGTGTGTGGGAGGAAAAAAGAGAGATAATGATATCATTTGCTCTAGAGATCCTTAAAGAGGTCAGAGTATAAGGGATGTGTATGAATAACGAAAGTATGATGCATAATAGTCAATAATACAGTAAGTTCTTTTGAATAAATTGAGGTAATACTTATATAATAAGCACAGGTACTGCATATAGAAAACGCTTTTTCTCTATATTTGTCTATCTATCTACCTATCTAAGAATCTCTCTCTCTCCATGCATCTCTTTTTTTTTATACCCTTCTTTAGCAGACACATGCACAAGCGCATATACACACACATACTCGCAAAAAATAATCTTTCTCACGTATTTATTACAATATAAATCCACCAATGGTATACATACTTGTTTACATCACAATAGTAAAAAGTTCGTTTCAATCAAATTCAGTATCTCTTAAAAAAACAATGCCAACTTTTAAAGAGAATACTTTACGTAATATTCTAACCATTTAACAATTAATTTAAAAACATAATGGATATCAAAAACTGTTTTTCTCAGTTATCCTTGACAAGATATACAACTGCTTTACAATTATCTTTATCTTTACATCTTTTCATTTATTTTTATTTTTTTATATTTTGTTTTTGCTTCTGCTCACTTAGGGTGGTTTCATTAATAATATCCCTCACCCATAATTTGAGGCAGAAGAGGGTGATGGATATATATCTTCGAGAGAGAGGATCATCAAGATATGATGAACATAATGGGCTCAAATGAGATCTATAGCGAGTTCTTCTGGAAAAATAATGATTCTAGGCGGCTAAAGAGGATTTAGGGCTTCATGCGACTTCCATTCATAAACATTTGCTCATTTATTGCTCGTGTTACTTCATTCAGTTTACTTCTTCTCTACTGCATTTATACTGTACTAAAATGTGTTCACAGTGATCTATTAATACTAATTATTTATTAACAATTATGGGATGCAATTTCTGTGAATCGCTATGATACATCATAATCAGTAAGTAATGTCAATTAATGTCTTGAAATAACATTGACCAAAAAACTTGGAAAACTCTCAAAACTTGAAAAGAAAACTTTACTCTAAAATTAATTTTACACTTGGCACAAATCCAAATTACATTTTATTTCCCAAATGCACATTTAGAATGGAGAAACTTAAAAAAGAAAAAATATATAAATAGAGCCCATGCAATTTGCACCAATCTCCGGCAAAGCACTGGCTGCTTGCAGTGATTCTGTAAGATAACAATCATCTCATTTGCAGAGTGAATGCTTACGTAGCCAAAGTTACCCAAAATTCTTCTTCAATTGTCAGAACTTGACAAGATTTGCATTTGAGATGAGTTCCAGTGCAGGATGTGATATTCTCCAGATTAGACTTTGCAATTGAAAGGTTGCAAAATGGTTCTACAAATATGAAGCAAGGAGAGTAAAAATGAAGAAAGAAAGGTTTCACTACAAAATGTGCGATACTTTACATGTCAGATAAAACAGATAATGATCGAAATTTACGGAAAATGATCGCTGAAAGTAGGGAATAAAGAAAATACAATAAAACAAGTCGAGTAAGACCGAATTTTTCCAGATTAGAATAATTGAAAAAAATTTTAAGTAATGCATATGGCAAATAATATGCTGAAATAGAATCTAAAAATACCAAGTAATATCATTATAAAGATGAAAAAACTGAGAAGAGATGACGGATGAGAGATT
>JAXCGZ010004911.1:0-25995 GCA_037179515.1 Halocaridina rubra | reverse complement strand
AGCTGTTTATCAAAAAACTCCATTTTATTATGTCACATGGTTTTGCGCATAAATTATGTTAACTACTGGTCGGACCAGTTCGTTTTTCCGATGTGGCAAAATGGGGGTGCTGGTGGGTATTTCGGCGTATATTTTGGCGGTAAAGTACATTTTAGTTTGTATTTATCTTTTGTCTTTATTTTTATTTTATTGTTTTTAAATTCATTCTAGATACATAAATTAGTATTAATACTTACCTATATATTTCATTTTTCAAATCCTGATTAATCTTACACTTTAATTATATTGCAACTGTGACTGATAATTAACACAGGAGATCTAAAGATTTTGGTATCTTTGAAGTGAAAGATTAAGGGCCGGTTATTTAGCACTTAACCTCGCTATAAATTAATCCTAACTTAACCTAACCTAACCTAGCAATATGTTTTTGTAAATAATTATGTAAATACTTGTTTATTTGTATATTTTAAATTAAAATCACTTTTTAATTATTATTTGACTTTGGATTATTTTCTTTTAACGTTTTGGGAACCTGCAAAATGGGCCTCCTGCACTAGTATACCAAATACACGAGAGATTGGAACAAGTAACACTTTGTTAGCAATAATTACTGAATTGGCTCATAATCAATTTAAAAAAAATCTATTTACGAAACCTCGTCCGATTTTATATATGAAACGTCGTTCTCTGTACGAAACCTTGCTTTTATTTCTATGTACGAAACGCCTATGTACGAAACCTTGTGTCTCCCTTGTGTGAGTCTGCCGTTCTCCTCATACCACAGTTTCCCTCCCATTCCCAACAGAAAGTAGTCATCGGAAAAGGTTAACCTTTGTGACCTTTCGAGTGTAGATGCCATTTTTTTTCCTGAAGTATTTTCTTCATCTCTAGATACAATTTTCGAATATTCACTTCATGACATCAAGAGGGAACTGGGAAAAAATAGGAAAGACACTCTGTACAATGCAAGTCAACTATTGCTTTCAAAGGCAGTGGAACTCTTTCCACAACACAGTGGTAAGCTCATTAAAAGACAGGTAAAAAAAGAAATATTTTCAAATATAATCACTCTTATCTCAAGAGTCCTGCATACCACATCAAATGGAGAACTTGACAAACTCTTTCAGTCTCAAACTTCGGTTGTAAAATGCGTATATTTTGATAAAACACTCGACCTAGCAGATAAGGTGAGAATTTTTGAAGCAGATGCTGGAAGCGAAAACATTACAACACAAGGTGGAATTGTTAGAATCAGACATTTTCCTACTTAAAAGAGATAATTTTCGGTTGAAAATACTAATAGAAAAATTCCCATCACTCAATTCATGCTCTCACCTAATAACGATGATGTTCCTTCTATCAACAACCCTCAGGTATCTCAGACTAGGTTTTCTGTCTCTACTCATAATTCATTCAGTGCACTGAGAGACGAATGTGACAGTGCTCGTGAAGAAGAGGAAGATCCAGATAAAAGTAATAGTCAACAAGACAGCCTGAATACACCAACCAGCACAAATAATCAATTCAGTAACAGGTTGTAAAGCAGTGAAGAAGCTATAGCGTCCTTCCTCACTACTCCTAACAACACTACAAGAGGCACTAACCAAAACAACCTGATTACACTTTGCGCACAAATAACCAACCCAGTAAAGGGTTGCAAAACTGCGAAGAAGATATAGAACCCCTCTCCACTACTCGTAACAACACAACTATCACTAACCAGGACAACCAATTTGCACCATCCATCACAAATTATCAACCCAGCAATAGATTGCAAAACAATGAACAAGGCAGAAAAATCAAAATAGGAGCTGTGTCTTATCTAAACTGTCCATTGAAGTCCTCTAACCACAGCCACAGGTACCCGATAATGTAAGTGTGAGGGTTAGAGCTGATATATATATATATATATATATATATATATATATATATATATATATATATATATATATATATATATATATATATATATATATATATATATATATATATATATATATATATATATATATATATATATATATATATATATATATATATATATATATATATATATATATATATATATATATATATATATATATATATATATATATATATATATATATATATATATATATATATATATATATATATATATATATATATATATATATATATATATATATATATATATATATATATATATATATATATATATATATATATATATATATATATATATATATATATATATATATATATATATATATATATATATGTACATATATATGTATATATATATATATATATATATATATATATATATATATATATATATATATATATATATATATATATATATATATATATATATATATATATATATATATATATATATATATATATATATATATATATATATATATATATATATATATATATATATATATATATATATATATATATATATATATATATATATATATATATATATATATATATATATATATATATATATATATATATATATATATATATATATATATATATATATATATATATATATATATATATATATATATATATATATATATATATATATATATATATATATATATATATATATATATATATATATATATATATATATATATATATATATATATATATATATATATATATATATATATATATATATATATATATATATATATATATATATATATATATATATATATATATATATATATATATATATATATATATATATATATATATATATATATATATATATATATATATATATATATATATATATATATTTATATATATATATATATATATATATATATATATATATATATATATATATATATATATATATATATATATATATATATATATATATATATATATATATATATATATATATATAGTATATATATATATATATATATATATATATATATATATATATATATATATATATATATATATATATATATATATATATATATATATATATATATATATATATATATATATATATATATATATATATATATATATATATATATATATATATATATATATATATATATATATATATATATATATATATATATATATATATATATATATATATATATATATATATATATATATATATATATATATATATATATATATATATATATATATATATATATATATATACTATATATATCATATATACTATATATATATATATATATATATATATATATATATATATATATATATATATATATATATATATATATATATATATATATATATATATATATATATATATATATATATATATATATATATATATATATATATATATTCACATTCCTGGCAACCCCTCTGAGAGAGATATAATAATATTTTAACAATTCAAGGCATTCCCTCTGAAAAAGTCTTGATTAGGGAGATTTCTCGCAAACCAAATTGGATCTCCATTGCAATAACGATATAGAAAGGATTTGAATAAGTGGTTCACAAACTGAATCAATGGCCTACAGGCACAATTGTCAGCCATTTCACGAGGCAATCAGTGGACACAAGCTGGATCATCTACAAAATATCTCAAATTACATCCATATTGGAATAAACAGCAAAGAGCTTATGGAAAGATCCCCCATCAGCGAAACTACAAAAAAGAGACACAATGCGAACCTCTCTTATCACCTTCCATGCACGAGAAACTTCTCCTAGAGAGATGGCTCTTTCAACCCTTGACTCTCACCTAGGCATAAAAACATTGGGAAGCCTAATCATACCATGGCACATACTCAAGTCTGCATTACCCATCCAACGGCAGGTACAGACACCAGTATCCATTGACTACCCCCAGAACATACTATGATGATGAATTCCCTGCGGTGCCAAACCGTCGAAATAAACCATGGACAAACCTAAGAACAAAGTACAATTGTGACTATGGATAACTCCCTGATGAAGCATGGTTTTAATGTAACATTAGTGCTTGTGAACACATCCTAACAAAAGACCTTAACATAGATATCTTCCGTGTAAGTAAAATAAAATATGGCTTCTTCCTACATGAAAATGAATATGTGAATAGCCCTGTGTTTAAAATATTTTGTAATGACCATGGACGAGGGGTTGGGGTCTTTAGTCATGTTAGAAATTATTTCAGTGCATCAGAAATAACCAAAGGTCTAAAATAAAACTGAAGAGCTCGAAAACATATGGATCACTGTGCAGTATCAAAAACTTTTATTTTCATTATAGAATATGTTTATTGTCACCCAAATGCACCTTCCAGTTCACGCATTCATCTGCTAGATACATTTAGGAACATCTTTGTGCTCCAAAAACCCATAAACATACTTGGTTACTTTAATGATGACTTGTTCTCAGAAGATAACTAAATAAAAAGGGTGATCAACACTGTGAAGTTAAGATAATAGTGACAAAACCGACTCGCATAACCCCTAGTTCTAGGACTCTGATAGCTCTGATAATAACAAATAAAGTGGAAAATATACCCTATTAATGCATAGTTCCTGCCCAATTGCCGATCGAACTCAGCATTGCTATACTAAGCATAAACAAACCCAAAAGGAAGCCTTTTGTCAAGACATTCCGGTGCCTAAAAAATTACTCCTATGAAATTTTTGTGAACCATTTGTCAACAACAGAAATGTACTTAATGGCATAATAAACACAGATAACGTCGATTTGCATGTTGAAATTCTAACAAAAGTTTTCCGTGAATGCGTAGATAGTTGGGCACCCATTGTAACAAGATAAATAACTCACAACTCAAGCCCCTGGCTAGCTAATGACATCAAAGAGGCAATGCAAATATGAAATCAAATACAAAAAGAGGTAGAAATGAATAGATACGATATGATTCTCCGTGAACGTTATAAAGTAGAACAGAAACGTGTCAGATCCCTCAATGATATAAGGAAAAATTTTTTTTTACAAAAAACAATTTAATGACTCTAGACGTAATACAGCGGCAACATAGGAACTGATAAGATACATGATACTGAATGAAAAGACTACCTCAGAAAGCTATGAAAATATTATGGTGTTGAATGACAAAGAGGAAAATTTCGATAATTATGTTGCTAACGTCGGCAAATATACATATGAAAAATCGCAAGATAACAACTCAGTGAACATAAGTAACTACTTAAATAATAATTCTTCCAATGTAAACAGTAGCGATACTTCAAGATCAATCCTGTCGATTGTGCTACCCTAATTTTATCCATAAAAAGCCTAAGAAACTCTGGCTCTTATTTTCCAGATGGCATACCATTTCAATTCATCAAAGGTGCTTACCCATGATTTCATCTTATATTTTAACTATCAAAAACACTTCGATTGATACTAAAGGTTTCCCGACTCTTGGAAAAATCCCATGTAATATCTGCATAAAAAAGGAACAGAGAAGATGTGACAAACTATCATCCCATTTCCCAGCTACCTATTTTCTCTAATACATTCATGCCAACTAATGTCATATCTAAATATAAACAAACTATTAGCTATTAACAAACACGGTTTAAGACCGAAACTGCACTGCTCAAAGTTACTAATAAAATTTACAATAATATAGATAAGAAAAAATTTCTCTGCTTGTAATATCAGACTTATCAAAAGCCTTCAACAGTGTAAACCATGAAATTCATATTAATAAATGTACTAACCTAAATATTGATCCGACCTGGTTTAGAGAGTATCTGTCTAATCGCAGACAGTCTATCCATCTTAATAGCATTATCACTACTCCAAAAAAATGCACCATTTAGTGTTCCATAGGGATCAGTCCTTGGTCCTATACTCTTCTCTATTTACGTAAATGATCTATCTTGCTTCATTTCTGACTGTCTAGTTCTACAGTATGCAAATGACGCTCAGGTACTCCTTAGTGGTGATATTAGTAATCTCCCAGAGCTAACCTTAAGAGCAGAAAACACTCTGTCAAAAATTAAAACCTAATTTTAAGAAATTGGGCATTAATTAACGAAAGTAAACCACAATGCATGTTTATTAGCTCAAGGAAACATATAGCACAAATTCAAGAAAATGCAACTATTTATTTTTGCAGCAGCATTATTACACCCAGCAAAACAGTCAAAAGTCTAGGAATTCACTTTGATACCTACATGTTGTTTGATTCCTATATAGATAAAGTATGCAAAACATTACAGAAACACTAATGTACTTAACACATATAAAAGACAATTATCAGACTACCCCTCGCATAATATTTGTTAAATATCCAGCCTGTCACATTAATTACTGCATAACTGTATGAGGAGCTACCAATAAGACTCAGATACACAGAATACAGAAGCTTATTAATTTTGCAGCTCGAGTTGCTCTGAGAGGAATAAGAAAATATAACCACATCACACCAGCTCTCAAGAAACTTGGGTGGCTGCGGGCAGAAAACAAGGTTGCCTATGCTATTTATTTATTTTTTTATACCATCATTATCCTATTTGGCTATTTAATTTGAAAACATTCTGGGTTATAAGGAGAACCAAGACAACACAAGAGTAGTGAGTTTTTTAATCAGAGAACAAACCCAGATGCAAGTTCAAAGATGATCACTATTAATGGACCAACACTCTGGAACAATACTCCAGAACATCTTAATAATTCATCCTCCTTCACAGCTTTCAAGGGCAAATTATTTAGTTTTCTTTTGGACAAATAGTTACTGCTCACGCATTAATCAAACTTAATGATTATTGCAATTTACCTTTTCACTAACCATTTTATATGTAAATTGATATTGCCTTCTTTGATCTCTAAGTTAAGAACTATATATTCTCATTGTAAGGAATACAAATAAGGTGATGATGCCGATAATAGCGATCCTGTATCGAGTGTTATTATTGCTTCTTTATTATCAACAGTATTGTTATTTTTTTTTATTACAGTATGATTATTGTTATTATAATTTTTATACATATCTGTTAACTCAGGGTTATCTTCATTTTCTGGGAAAGCTATATTATTTTCACTGCATGTATTACCCTCTTACTTATTAGTTCAATTACATGTCTACTTATAAGTTTACTCTTAGTTTTGTGTAAGAATAGCCATTGGAGAAGTGGAAATAATTTTTGTTTGTTTACCGCGACCCGTTTTCTTGAAGATACTGTCCCACCATTGATAAATGCATCTAGATCCTGTATTCTATGACGATGGTTATAATACTATAGACGTCACTACCCTCTCCAAAATTCTAGATGGTCATAGCAATGGAAATCATAGAGAAGCTGCTTGAGGAACTGACCTCTTACTTACTAGTTCAAAACCATGCCCTGTTCCAACTGAAGTATCAGAGATAACTGCTAAGCAAGAGTATAATTCTTATAGTTAGCCATTGCTTTGGTTGCAAGGCCTCCTGGCAGGAGCTCTTTGACCGTTATTACTGTGGATGACCCAAACTGGGCAATGGTGGAGAGGATTGTGGCAGCCTTTTATTGCCAAGGAGGTAAGAGTAATCATTGAAGAATATCAGCTTCTGGTGAATTTATGTGCCTTGACTCGGTTGTTCCTCTTACAATGGGAATTTTGGCCTTTGTGTATGTTATTCTTATTGTTAGGTCTTTCTTGGTATCCTTTGCTGATGCTGTTCAGTAAGTTAATACATTTGTCTTTTTATAAACTGAAGAATATCATAGTGATTTTGACTTCTTAGCAAAAACAACAGCAACTTCCTAATGATTTCCTTATGTAAGCATTATTTACATAATATTTACTGAATAGATGATACCATAATAGAGTTACACTGTTTTACGTATTAAAATTAGTTTCCAATCAAATAAAGGGAGACAAAGACAAGTTGAACTTTGGGGATTTGGTCTTTTTTCGCTTCCTATTGGCCTTCGGTGGGAACAAACCATCGTTAGTCACTCTGTGCACTCTGTCACTGAGCATAATTCAGTTAAATAAGCTAAATAAAAAGACCATACCTATATAAGTCGCTGCTTACATTAGCTTTGCATTGGTCTCATACTATGATAACAATTTAAACTGTGTAAATAGAAGAACAAAAGAAAGGCAGCCTTTGCATTACCCAAGAGACCCAACCAACCGGAGACTTAAAGAGGCCAGAGACCTCTTAAACTTTTACAAAACGTGAGCAGATGCATTCCCCCAGCGAAACTGGTCATAAAGAGATCTCATGATAATGATGTTAAAGAATGGAAACGTAAGTGATGGAGATGATATTTCTTTTCCCTACTTCTGCTCTGATCTTCATAAAAAGGACGAAAGAAAGGGAGGGGGAATATAAAGGTTTTGCAAAACTGTTTCCGTTTGCTGTCAGGTAGTTTAGGAAGACGAAAATACCTATGATTTTTATTGCAATAAAAGCAAAGTTGAGACTCTTTTTCGTAGGATAGCAATGGCTGGAAAAACCATTATATCAAAGATAAGAGAGAGTCAGTATATCATTCAGTGTTAATTTATTTCTATGTGCTACATCATATTGAGACCATACAAAGAAATTATCATTGGGGAATATCAAGCTGGGTTCAGGATAGGGCAGGTAATAGAAAAATTTTGAAACATCGGGAAATACCAAGTGCAGATGTTTATTGCTTCCAAGCAGGTATATGATAACATAATAGAGTCAATGTGGAGCATTATGTGGGAAATGGATATACCACAGCTAATTGTCAGGGTCACCCAGGCCTTCTATGAAAATGTAACATCCTTTATTAAATATGAAAAAAAGAATGTCATCACCAGAAGAGATTATAACAGGTTTGAAACTTGGATGTATTTTATTTCCCGTCTTTTTAATATCATGAATGAAAAAGAGTCAAGGTCGATCTCAAACTGGCCAAAAGGAATAAGGGCTAGAGAAGTGAAGATCTACTGCCTAGGTTATGCAGATGACAGTGATGTAATAACAGAGGATTTGAGTGATACTGTAAGGCTAGTAATTGTTTTTAGAGAAGCTGCGGGATCAAAAAGGCAGAGGATAGAGATACAAAAAGAAAAAAATAATTGAGATAGCTAGAAGAATGGAATTGGATGAAAATTTCCACATTGATGGTATGGTAATCGAAGTAGTAGAGGTCTTCATTTACCTGGAGATGACGATGATTATTGCAAAAGGTGATAACATGAGTAAGGAAATTAATGAAAGAATTGGAGCGCCCAACATATACTTTTTCAGTCAAATGGCACTCCTCAAGAGAAGAACCAAACTCGAAGAAGACAAAACTAGGGTCTACAACACAATCATAAGACCTATTCTATTGTATGGCTGCGAATCATGGTTCATTAACTAATGAGCAAGATAAAAGATTGCAAGTCTCTGAGTAAAAGGTGTTAAGGACAATACCAGGAACAGTGTATAACCATGAACAGGAATGGAGAAGGAGACATAATTGGGAGTTTAGAGTACAAATAAAGCAGCCCCACTTAAGTCAGATTGCCAAGGAAGAACAAACGCAATGGGCAGGACACATCACAAGAATGGAGGAGAAAATACCCCCCCCCCCAAAAAAAAAAAAAATTACATGACACATATTGATGGGCACGACCACTGGGGAGACCAAGAAAAGACTGGAAATGTCAGTGGGAGGATACTAGACGAGAGGTAATGAATCCTGAAGACTGCGTGATCCTAGCTCAGGACAAAAGAACATGGGAAAAACTTATCAAGAGGGGTCATGGGCCAACAAGTGGCCCCAAAACCAGAGGAGTAACAAAGAGTAAGTAGTACATCATATTTTGTACTTCATCCCTTACAGGAGTAACAAAGTGTAAGTAGTACATCATATTTTGTACTTCATCCCTTACTAGAAAGGCTAGTAATATGCAGTATGGCATATCCGAATTACAAATGACATTTTAATTCTTATATACTTTCTTGTTATTTTGTGTGTCACAGCTGATGTCCAATCAAGTGAAAATGGACACAAGAAAATTGGAGCTGCAAGGAGGATTAAGGCTGGAAGCACTTAACAAAAAAGGTGCGGGATCGAACCCATGTACGCCAGGCTCTTCATATCCTGATTCGTTCGCTCTGCCACTGAACTACCACGGAAACATCTGTTAATATAACACCATTTAATGAGTCACAAAGTCCAATTTGAATAGGGGTGAATAGAGACATGTTGAAGCTATATGGGGAGTAAAGACTGCCTTTCTAAAGCCCCGTGGAGGGACTGAGCCTGCGTTAATCAGGCTCGCCACATCCCGGTTTGCTCTCTCAACATTGAGCTACCGCGGAACTATTTGAAATAAAAATGAACCCTGTTGCTGAGCAGCATAGAATAGGTACACAATTTCCAAGTTAATTTTTTGTTCCATGAAAAATTTCATTGTAAATACAGAGTGATGCAACCATATCACTCGACGTTATTCCCACACCTCTTAATCCTTCTCCTCTTCATTTTCTCTTGTCAAATTTCATTTTATTCTATTACAATTCTGCTCATTCACTCACTCACTTTCTCATTCGCTTACTCACTTACTCATTCCAAGACATTTCTTCAACTCTTACTTCATCCTCCCTATATCAGGTATTTTCTTTAAAATTAGCTATGCTAGCTTTTTCAAAGAGGCGACGTAGATAAGTGGTAGAATGCGTGCATCTGGAAGTGAATAAAAAGGGCTTGATTTCTGCGCTAGATGTTGAGAATGGAATCTAGTTTTATTCCCCTAAGTCAATAACATCTGTATCCACCCCCAGTCGAATGAAATCTAATAAAACTGTGCATAGACACTTTGTTTTTCTTTTTATTCTTACGATAATATTCTATAAGTATCACTATATTTTCCTATGTAATGAACAATATGCCAGAAGTCTTTTCAATTACATGAGCTCCTATTATCAACAGCCTCCAACAGGCAAATAATTGGATTATGTTTTCTGTAAGCAAGTTGGAAATGTGATTTGCAATCCAATGAACCAGTTACAGAGCAGCAGAATCATGCATCGGGATCTAGTTGCGCCGAAGGAATGCAAAACCTTGGCATATCTCTCTCTCTCTCTCTCTCTCTCTCTCTCTCTCTCTCTCTCTCTCTCTCTCTCTCTCTCTCTCTCTCTCTCTCTCTCTCTCTCTCTCTCTCCAAATTTCAATTTCTCTTCTACTCTAACTCTTTCTCTTCCACTCGCTGTTTTTCATTTCTACATTTACTCTCTCACTCTCACTCTGTCAATCTCACTTCATTCTCACTCTTTGTCATTCTCACTCTCATCTTCACATACTCACTCTTACCCTCTCATCCTCACTCTCTCAGAGAAATAGGGAAAACAGGAAATGTGGAAAGGAAAAGGGAAAGGAAAAAGCAATGTTAAAGAGCAAAAGAAAATGGGAAAGAAAATGGAAAGGAAAAAGACATGAGAATGAGAAGGAAAGAGGAGGAATAGTGATAGAAAAAATATAAATAGAAAGAGAAAGAGAATGAGCAAGAGAGTGAATCAACATTAAGCTAATATGAAATCTAAAAATAAATATTTTCACAATGACGGGGTAAAGGAAAGAGAAAGAAGACTAGAAGGAGAAAAGAAAGAGAAAGATTAAAAGAGAAAGAAAGAGAAAGAATGAGAAAGAGTGAACCTACATTAAAAATATGTATGACTTTATTTTTTTTTCACAAAGAAAGGATAACCATCAGAGATTTGTAATATTAAATACTGAAATTTTGAGTGAGGAACAAACTTCCCAATAATTTTTTCAATTTATATTATTTTGAAGAAAAAGAAGTCATAGTAAAATGGCATGTGATGAAGCGGTGGTGGTAGACCAGTTGCAGCTGCCGAACTTCGAAGCAGAAGGGCTTTGCCCACTTACTTTTCTGTGACCCAGGAATGGTGGTGGCAATTGTGGCAACTCTTTATCCTGCTGAGGAGTGATCTAGATATGCTTGGCTCTGTTGAATATGTGTGTTTTGATTCGGCCAGCCCTGCTACATGGGAGATTATTGGCATTGTATGTAAGTAATGAAAAGATACAGCAAAGAATAATTCGGGAGATCCTAGGCAAGGCAACAACATCTATAAAATGCAACGATATAAACATTATTTGATAAGGAATCAAATAAAAAAATGTAAATAGAAAGAAAAAAGGAGAAGAAAGGGATAGGAAAAAAAAGGAAGGAAAAAGAGGAGAACTAAAAAGTGAATAAGAAACAAAATTGTACATGACAGAAAACAAATATGAAAGGGAAATCGAAAATAAAAAACAAAATAAAAAAAACAATATGGTAAATAAAAAGATGCGAAAAATAAATGAAAATTATATAAGAAAAGAATAAAAGGGAGAAATTGAATATAAGAATATAAAAGGGAAAGAAAAATGAAAATGAAAATAAGGAAGAATTCATTGAAATAGAAATTTGCTAAAAGTGGGAGGAAATATAAAAGTAAAAAAAAAAAACACAAAAGGGAAGGAAATGTATTGCATGTTTACGGAGACAGGCATAATACGTATATATATATATATATATATATATATATATATATATATATATATATATATATATATATATATATATATATATATATATATAGTATGTATGTATGTATGTATGTATGTATGTATGTATGTATGTATGTATGTATGTATGTATGTATGTATGTATGTATGTATGTATGTATGTATGTATGTATGTATGTATGTATGTATGTATGTATGTATGTATGTATGTATGTATGTATGTATGTATGTATGTATGCATGCATGCATGCATGCATGCATGCATGCATGCATGCATGTATATATATATATATATATATATATATATATATATATATATATATATATATATATATATATATATATATATATATATATATATATATATATATATATATATATATATATATATATATATATATATATATATATATATATATATATATATATATATATATATATATATATATATATATATATATATGTATGTATGTATGTATGTATGTATGTATGTATGTATGTATGTATGTATGTATGTATGTGATTACCTAATTGTGATTACCTAATTGTGTTTACGGGAAAGAGCCCAAAGCTCGTATCTTCCCGTCTCCTGATCGGTTCCATTTTAGACTTAGTGATACTTATCGTACCTGTCCTTAAAACTATGGATTGAGATAGCATTAACTACCTCCTCGCTTAGCCAATTCCAATTATCAACTACTCTTACACTGAAAAAGTATTTCCTTACATCCTGCAAAGAAGTTTTCTTACGAAGCTTCAAACTATGACCTCTAGTTCTAGAGCCAGCCATATCGAAATATCGATCCCTATCCACTCTATCATAACCATGAAGGAATTTAAAGACTGTCACCATATCCCCCCTTACTCTTCTAGCTTCGAGTGATGGTAAGTCTAATTCCCTCAGCCTCTCATCATAACTGAGATTGCGTATTTCTGGCACCAGTTTCGTGGCATGTCTTTGAACTTTTTCAAGCTTAGCTATGTGCTTTTTCAAGTGCGGATTCCAAAAGGGGGCTGCATATTTAAGTTTTGGCCTCACATAGGTTACATATATATTTCTGAACATTTCCTTGTCCATGTGCCTGAAGGCTACCCTTACATTTGATAAGAATGCATATGCTGCCCTTACTATGCCATTTATATGTATTTCTGGAGACAAATCTGCCAGTATGTTTACTCCTAGTTCTCTCTCATTTTCTGTCTCTTGAAGTTGTACTCCAGCCACCGAGTAGTAAAGCTTGAGCCTTCTTGCACTTGTACCCATTCTCATTACCTTACATTTTGAAGTATTGAATTTCATTAGCCACTTTTCTGACCACTCATGCAGATTATTCAGATCCTCCTGAAGTTCTCTACCATTGTTCTCGTGTTTTACTTTCTTCACAATCTTTGCATCATCTGCAAACATATTCATGAATGAATTTACAGACTCTGGTAGGTCATTTACATATACAAGGAACAAAAGTGGCCCTAAAACTGAACCCTGTGGAACTCCACTACTAACTCTTCTCCATTCAGACACTGAGTGTCTTACTCTAACCCTCTGTTCCCTTCCTTCTAAGTAAGTTTTTATCCATTCCAAAACATTTCCACCTATTCTAGCCATTGAGTGCAGCTTCCTAATAAGTCTCCCATGTGGAACAGTGTCAAACGCTTTCTGGAAGTCTAGGAATATGCAATCTGCCCAGCCCTCTCTTTCCTGTAAGATTTGGCTTACCTCATCATAAAATTCTAATAAGTTTGTTACTGTTGATCTACCTTCTCTGAAGCCATGTTGCCTCACTGACAAAAAGTTGAAGGATTCCAAGTGAAGAGAGATATGTTTCCTTAGTAGTTTCTCCATAACTTTGCAAACTATGCTGGTCAAGGAAACTGGTCTATAGTTCAGAGCCGTATCCCTCCTTCCCTTTTTGAAGATAGGTATCACATTTGCTTGTTTCCAGCATCTTGGAATCTCCCCCGACTCCAGTGACTCCTTAAATATGATACTTAGTGCCACTGATATTGTGTTTGCGCATTTTTTAAGCACATGAGGGGATATGTCATCAGGACCTGTAGCTTTATGAACATCTAAATCCATCAACGCTTTGCATACCTCTGTGGCTGTAAGGTTGATGTTCTCTAATACCGGCCCTTGTTCTTCTATCACTGCAATCTGAGGGGGTGGGGTATTTTCTACTGTAAATACTGACTGAAACTCCTTGTTCAATTCTTTGCAGATCTCTTCATCCGTCTCAGTGATGCTTCCATCCGCTCTCTTTAGCCTTAAAACCTGTTCTTTTACCTTCAGTTTTCCTCTGATAAAGCTGTGGTAAAGCTTGGGATTTTCTTTAGCCTTCCTGGTGATGTCCCTCTCATAATCTCTCTCTGCCTCTCTCCTTTTACTTAGGTAGTCATTTCTTGCTCTTTTGTAGGTTTGCCAGGCATTTATGTTTTTTCTCCTCCTATACCTTTTCCAGCATTTGTCTCTCCACTCCTTAGCTCTTTTACACCCATTATCGAACCATTTCTCTCTGGCATGAATTACACCTACTTTGGTGACAGGTATGCAGCAATCTACTATCTTCCCATATTTCTCACAAAAGATGTCATACATTTCTTGTACAGATTTGTTGTAAAATAAGATTCTCCAGTCAATAACTGCAAAAAGCTCATTCATTTTGATGTAATCTCCTTTCGGATAGTTCCTCCTCATGTCCTCAGTGCCTCTACTCTCAGGCAGAATATCTTCAATGATATACTCCATCAACAACACACAGTGGTCACTCTTTCCAATTGGTGGTTCATACTCAATATTTTCAATATCCAACACATTATCTGTGAACACTAGATCAAGTAGTGATGGCTCATCCCCACCCCTGGCCCTTGTTGATTCCATTACATGTTGGTGTAGGAAATTCCCTTGTACGCAATCTAGGAATCTTGCCCCGAATGAGTCCTCACCACTGTGTGGGTCAAGATTTATCCAATCTATCTCTTTATGATTAAAGTCTCCCATAATCAAAATCCTACATTTTTTCTCCCATGCCATGTTAACAACTGAGTTTATGACTTCAATAGTACCTATATGACTTTCCTCATAAATTTCAAGCCTATATTGGTTCCTTGGTGGGTTGTATACAACAGTTATTATAATGCTCTCTGACCCAGTATTTATGCGAGCAACAAGAAATTCCCTGAACTCACTTTCTATAGCCAAGTTTATTTCTTCAACTTGAATCCTCTCACTTATGAGCAGTGCTATCCCTCCACCAGTCCTCTCAGATCTTTAAACCCTTAGTATTCTGAAGCCCTTAGGAAAAACTGTGACACTGTTTATGTCCTCACTCAACTTAGTCTCTGTAATTGCTACTATATCTGCCTTACTGTTGTGAATCCTATCTTTTAATTCTACTGCCTTACCAGCTAATCCATCAGCATTTGTGTATAACAATCTTAATGAGGCCCCATCCCCTGATCTTCTGTCATTATCTTCTTTATCTCCCCTTTGTCTGGAAGTACTCTGTAACAAAAATTATTCTTCTCTTCTTCATTTCTTTCATCATTTCACCTTCTTGCCTCTTGCAACAAGTTTTTGATCTTTCCCATCTCTTCCTGTGTTCTGTATCATCTAATGAACACTTCTTTGCATTCTTGAAGGTCTTTTAGACTTTTTTTTCTCAACAATATTTCCCTACATGCTTCCCCTCTCTCAAAGGTTACTTTTGTTGGTCTCGGCTTTCCTTCCCTCGAATATTTACCTAGTTGGTGTATGTTTACAATATCCTCAGGACCACATACTACTCCAAGCTTTCTTATCAGGTCTACAACCCTAGCTTTATTTTCTTCAAGTCTCCCCTGCCATGTTGGCTCCTGAGATTCACTTATGCCTGAGATTACCACTGTCTTCTCCTTATCAAGTGCCTGTCTGATGAGTGGGTTTGCCCTTTCCATCACAACGTCTTTCATTTTTTTGATTACTGTCTCTTTATAGTCAACTGTTTGTATGTTTTCCAGTGCCACCACCTTTACAGCCTCTTTTACTGCCACATTCCCCTTTAGTGCATCAGCAAAGGAAGTTTTCATGGCATCATTTTCCATATTCAGCTCCTGGAACTCTTTTCTGAACTGTTCAATGTTTTCCTTAATCTGGACATTCCAAGCAGCAATCTCGTCTCTCTCAGAAGAGAGCAGTGAACTAACATCTAATTCCTTTAGGTTGTCATTCAGCTGTTTGTTTTTATCTTCTTGTTTAGAAATTCTAGATTCTAGTTGACTCTTTTCCCCTTCCAGCTTCTTTATTCTTTTTTCTAGTTCCTTTCTCTCCTGCCCTTGTGCTTTATTTGCTTCCTCCAAAGATCTTATTTGTTCTCTGAGTGTTTCATTCTCTTTCATTTCTCCATCCATATTCCGAATTTTATCTTCAAGGCTTATAACCATTTCCTCTAACTTCTTGATTCTCTGTTTAAGTCCCCTGATGGCTACTCCTTCTCCCGACCCATGGGTGGGAGAGGTTTGGGACAGAGATGGCCTCATTTTTATGTTCTCCCTCTCACAGAATATAGAAAGAAGACGAGAAAGAGAAAAAAAAAGAGAAAAACTTTTAATTGAGCTTCACACAGAATTTTTATATCTCCATATAAGTGCTATTTAGTGACTCAGTTTATCTCTTTTCTGGTAACACACATCTTAACTTAAAAACTTGACCATGGTAATTTAAGTATAAAAAGAAAAAGAAAAACAAAAGTCAAACCTGAAGGAAAATTCGAATTTGTGTTTGAGGTGGCACCCACCTGTTTCTGCTATATATTCTTCCTAACTGATAAACTGACTTGCTAACCAAGATATGTTATCACGGGATTAGACTTTACATTTAACTCAATATATATACAAAATAAAAAAAAATAGTAAAAGAGAAAGCTAAAAGAAAAGCAAAAAAATGAAGAAAATAAGACAGCTGTACTACTTGGCAACTTAACTCAGTACTGTTGACAGGTAGATATTTGGTATTTTTTTAATATTATTCAATTATTTCGTGTATCAAAGTAACTAACTAATTAATATAAATGGGAAGGATACTGATTTTAACAATATATAGAACCACAGGATCAGGTAAACGGCTTAAGAGCTTTCCCCAGTTTACACAAAAAATTAGGTAATGTGATGTGATGGCTCCACCTCTGGCAACTCTTCTAGATTTCCCTCAAGGCAGAACTGGACGGCAGCTTCTCTCTCTCCTCACGAAAATGTTCTTAATTTTTATTCCTTTAATATGAACAGTCTCGCCTTACAACAAATATAAGTTTTGTACTCACAATACTCTGCAGGATTCAGATTTATGGAAATTATGGTAAAGTTTTCCACTAAGCACTTAGTCACTCAAAACACAAGTAGTAATTTAAGAGGAGCAGTTTCGTGTGTGTGTGTGTGTTTGTGTGTGTGTGTGTAACCAACGTGTATGTATGTATGTATGTATGTATGTATGTATGTATGTATGTATGCCTATATATATATATATATATATATATATATATATATATATATATATATATATATATATATATATATATATATATATATATATATATATATATATATATATTATATATATATATATATATATATATATATATATATATATATATATATATATATTTATATATCTATATATATATATATATATATATATATATATATATATATATATATATATATATATGTATGTATGTATGTATGTATGTATGTATGTATGTATGTATGTATGTATGTATGTATGTATGTATGTATGTATGTATGTATGTATGTATGTATGTATGTATGTATGTATGTATGTATGTATGTATGTATGTATGTATGTATGTATGTATGTATGTATGTATGTATGTATGTATGTATGTATGTATGTATGTATGTATGTATGTATGTATGTATGTATGTATGTATGTATGTATGTATGTATGTATGTATGTATGTATGTATGTATGTATGTATGTATGTATGTATGTATGTATGTATGTATGTATGTATGTATGTATGTATGTATGTATGTATGTATGTATGTATGTATGTATGTATGTATGTATGTATGTATGTATGTATGTATGTATGTATGTATGTATGTATGTATGTATGTATGTATGTATGTATGTATGTATGTATGTATGTATGTATGTATGTATGTATGTATGTATGTATGTATGTATGTATGTATGTATGTATGTATGTATGTATGTATGTATGTATGTATGTATGTATGTATGTATGTATGTATGTATGTATGTATGTATGTATGTATGTATGTATGTATGTATGTATGTATGTATGTATGTATGTATGTATGTATGTATGTATGTATGTATGTATGTATGTATGTATGTATGTATGTATGTATGTATGTATGTATGTATGTATGTATGTATGTATGTATGTATGTATGTATGTATGTATGTATGTATGTATGTATGTATGTATGTATGTATGTATGTATGTATGTATGTATGTATGTATGTATGTATGTATGTATGTATGTATGTATGTATGTATGTATGTATGTATGTATGTATGTATGTATGTATGTATGTATGTATGTATGTATGTATGTATGTATGTATGTATGTATGTATGTATGTATGTATGTATGTATGTATGTATGTATGTATGTATGTATGTATGTATGTATGTATGTATGTATGTATGTATGTATGTATGTATGTATGTATGTATGTATGTATGTATGTATGTATGTATGTATGTATGCATGCATGCATGCATGCATGCATGCATGTATGTATGTATGTATGTATGTATGTATGTATGTATGTATGTATGTATGTATGTATATATATTATATATATATATATATATATATATATATATATATATATATATATATATATATATATATATATATATATTTTATAAGAACATTTGAACATAAGAATAGAGGACACTGCAACATGGCTACTGGCACACACGAGGCAGTTCCAATTTTGAATGGTATTTTCAGCATGTCTAACCTATTCTATTCTACTCTACTTATTTATTCTATTTTTCTTTTTATGATTTCTCTAATAAGCACTAACCTAGTCATACCCACCCTACCTCTGTCATATGTCTATCTAATCTACATTTGAAGGTGTCTAAGGTATTGGCATTTACTATCCTACTAGGAAGCCTGTTCCATGCATCAGCTACTCTATTACCAAACCAATTTTTACCAATTTCCCTTCTGAACCTAAATTTATCAAGCTTAAATCCATTATTACGAGTTCTGGTTTGATCATGAATTTTTTAAACTTATTAATATCTCCCTTGTTAATCCCTTTAAACCATTTATACACTTCAATCATATCCCCCCTAACTCTTCGCCTCTCTAGAGAATGTAGATTAAGTTTTTTTAATCTGTCCTCATATGGTAGATTTCTGATATTGTGTATCATCTTGGTCATTCTTCGCTGCACTCTCTCCAAGGATTCAATTTCCATCCTATAATATTGTGACCAGATTTGTACAGCATAATCTAAATGGGGCCTAAATAATGCAAGATAGAGCTGCAAAATAACTTTTTCCGTCCTATTGCTAACACTTCTTGAGATAAATCCTAAAATTCTGTTTGCTTTCTTTCTGACTGCTGTGCATTGCTCTCTTGGCTTAAGATTACTACTCACAAGAACTCCCAAATCCCTTTCACACTGAGAACTCATGATTTCATGGTTATTTAGCTTATAACTAGTATTGTCTTTTATAGTACCCATTTTAACTACTTTACATATTTCAAAATTAAATTCCATTTGCCATTTGTCCGACCATTCAGATAATCTATTTAGATCTTCCTGTAAAGCATGACTGTCTTCTTTTCCATTTAAAATTCTACCTATTTTAGTGTCGTCTGCGAATTTACTTAGGTTACTACTGATATCCGAATCCAGATCATTTAGATATACGATGAATAATAGGGGACCCAGTACCGAGCCTTGTGGTACCCCGCTAGTAACCGAGCCCAACTCCGATTTCTCTCCATTTATGCAAACCCTCTGTTTTCTGTCTTTTAACCATTGTGAGATCCATCTGAGAACAGCTCCTCCTATACCATGAGCTTCCAGTTTTTTAACTAATCTTTTGTGAGGAACTCTATCAAAAGCATTGCTGAAATCTAGATATATTGTATCATATTCTTTTCCACAATCTACTGCCTCGTAAACTTCTGAATAAAAAGACAGCAAGTTTGTAAGGCACGAAAAACCCTTAAGAAACCCGTGTTGTGAAAGTTTTATCAGTCTGTGTAATTCTAGATGTGCCCTTATTTTATTTGCAATTATGGATTCTAGAATCTTACCCACTGTTGACGTTAAGCTTACCGGCCTATAATTATTCTTTTTAACTCGTTCTCCTTTTTTAAATATTGGTACCACATCTGCCAATTTCCACTCCATGGGTCCGATCCTAATTTTATTGAATTATTAAATAATGCAGTTAGTGGACAACTAAGCTCTTCCATGCATTCCTTTAATATTCTAGCATATATTCCATCAGGTCCCGGAGATTTATGAGCCTTTCATTTATCTATTTCTTTTATTACCTCCTCTCTCGTAATATTTATTGAACTAAGTATATTATCGGGACTGTCTCTGTAAGTGGATTCTACTTCCGGAATATTTTCCAAGTTTTCATTGGTAAATACAGATAAGAAATAATCATTTAAACATGTACACATCACTTTATCGTCATCTGTGATATGGCCATTGGCTACTTCCATTGGTCCGACTTTTTCCTTAAATTTTGTTTGATAATGTTGATAAAACCATTTAGGATTTTCTTTAGCTTCTCCTGCTATTCTAACTTCGTATTTTCTTTTCGACTCACTAACTATCTTTTTAACTTCCCTGTTTAACTGTATATATTGCTGCCTCACCTGCTCTTCACCTCTTTTTAGTTTCCTGTATATTCCTCTTTTAATACCTATAAGATTCTTTATTCTATTGTTCATCCATTTAGGGTCATTTTTTCTTGATCTGCAATGTTTCATGGGAATATAGTCTCTCTGACTATTCTTAAGAGTCATGACAATATTGTTATATTCCTCATCCAAATTTATATTAACTGACGGACTGCTGTTCTTTCCTGTGAGAGAATTTACTGAATTGATCTTATCTTGTGATAATCCTTGGCCTGTGGTACTCAATTCTCGGGGTAATCTGCTATATGCGGCCTGACCAGCTGGATTAACTACCCACATCTGTACCCCAGAAATCCCTTCCCATACCTCATTAGATAATTTAGTTTTTAAGCCCTCAAAATCTCCTGCACTAAAGTTTGGAACAATATTCTTATTTTCCTTTATAGTTTCCTTGAAAATTATGTTAAATCCAATGGAATCATGGTCACTGTTGCCCAATGGTTCACCAACTTCTAAATTTGTAACCATATTCTCTCTATTACTAAGAACTAAATCTAGTATATTCACCCCCCGTGTTGCTTCAAGTACATGCTGAGAAAGGAAATTGTCTTCTACTACTTCCAAAAACTCCTTAGAGCTACTATCACCTGTTATGGTTCCCCAATTAATATTTCTAAAATTAAAATCGCCTACAATGCAAACTCTATTTGACCTGGTCACTTTAGAAATTTCATCGTATATGACTTGCGACTTTATATTATCTAGATCAGGTGGTCTGTAGACTACTCCTACAACTAGACTTTCTATATTATTTTTAATTTCAACACATAAGGTTTCTGAATTTAGATTTGTCTTAATTCCAGACTTAATGCAGCTTCTGAGGCTATCTTTAATATACATAATTACCCCCCCCCCTCTTCTATCTGCACTGCGATCCGCATTATAAAGTTTATATCCTGTAATTGTGTACTCAGCTTTAAGGTGTTTGCTTTCTAAATTAATCCAACTTTCACTAATGCATATTATATCCGGTCTCTCACTACATACTATGGCTCTCAGTTCTTCTATCTTGTTACCTAAACTACGGCTATTTGTATAATATACTTTTAAAATTTCTCTAGGTTTACCCTTCTTGTGGCTATTCTTTTTGTTAATATTTGTTCTATGTAACAAATGGTTATTATCCTTAGAGTCCCAGTTATTTGACCCACTATTTACTGAACCCTTACTGACTAATTTATCTGCACAAGTATTATTCATTTCATTATTTGTATCTAACAAAACCCCCCTACCTCTCTGTCTATCATACCAGCCAATACCGAGACACCTGATTTAGAAAGATGCACTCCATCCCTTGCATACATATGCTTACGACTAGTGAAGTGATCCCATCCGTCTATAAAACCTATAATATTCTCCCGACAGAAGACTTCCATCCTAGCATTTACTCCTATAGCTCGAGACCACCACTCTGAACTTTGGCTAAGCCTAGGGAGAATACCACACATCACAGGAACTGCACCCCTTTTCCTGATCTTATTCAGGGCTTGTCTATACAACATAATCAGCTCCTCACTTCTACCATCCTGCACGTCATTTCCCCCAGCTATCAAACAAACAACATCATTTTTCTCTATCCAGCTATTTATTGACTCACCCACCTTCTTCATACCTGCTCCAGGGAAAAAATATTTTCCTCTAACTCTATGCCTTAGTTTCCTGTCTACATATCTGCATAGTGAATCCCCTACAATTACCAGAGAACGAGACTTATCCGGAGGATGGGTTACTCCGACCTTGGGAGACTTACCTAGGCTCTTGACCTGAGAGCTTTTCCCACTTCCATTTCTACGATCGCTAGTACACTTATCTGACTTTATGGGTCCTGAAGAATTACTACCGCCAATGTCACATTCAACTCTAAGTGAACTAAATGAATTAGCAACTTGTAGTCGAAAAGGATAATTTTTCTTAAGAACCATCTTCGTTGAACCCTTATTCACAAATTTCCAGTCGTCTTCACTATTCAATTGTACCTTCCTGGTTAACACCTCTCCCTTACCTCTCAGATCCCTGTTCTCCTCTGCTAAGGATCTGACCTCCTGCCTGACTGCGGCCAACTCATTTCTTAAATTAAAAATGAGTTTGCTTGCGTCAGACGAGAACAAATCCCCAGCACACCCACAAACAGCACCAACAACGACACCACCACCAACACCACCAGCACAAAGAACACCACCACTCTCCATTGTACTAAGTATGGTCAAGACTAGAGCTACTGGAAGCACGTCCTCACTGGATGAACCCATCCAGTGTATGTATGTATGTATGTATGTATGTATGTATGTATGTATGTATGTAAGTATGTATGTATGTATGTATGTATGTATGTATGTATGTATGTATGTATGTATATATATAAATATATATATATATATATATATATATATATATATATATATATATATATATATATATATATATATATATATATATATATATATATATATATATATATATATATATATATATATATATATATATATATATATATACATATATACATATATACATATATATATATATATATATATATATATATATATATATATATATATATATATATATATATATATATATATATATATATATATATATATATATATATATATATAAGTATGTATGTATGTATGTATGTATGTATGTATGTATGTATGTATGTATATATATATATATATATATATATATATATATATATATATATATATATATATATATATATATATATATATATATATATATATATATATATATATATATATATATATATATATATATATATATATATATATATATATATATATATATATATATATATATTTATATATATATATATATATATATATATATATATATATATATATATATATATATATATATATATATATATATATATATATATATATATATATATATATATATATATATATATATATATATATATATATATATATATATATATATATATATTGTATATATATATATATATATTATATATATATATATATATATATATATATATATATATATATATATATATTATATATATATATATATATATATATATATATATATATATATATATATATATATATATATTTATATATATATATATATATATATATATATATATATATATATATATATATATATATATATATATATATATATATATATATATATATATATATATATATATATATATATATATATATATATATATATATAAATAAGTACAAACTGTTAGCATACAGCACTAAATAGTAAGGAAGCCCATCAGCGAAACAAAACTTATAAAACAATGCTATATTTCGGATCCTAACTGGATCCCTTCTCAAGCACAACTGACAAAAAATAACAATGAAGGAGGAGACATAAACAAAAGGACTCATGAGACCTAAGGGATTAAAAATTTTTTATGATAACAGGACAGGTCTAATCCAAACGAATTATCCTCAACAAAGAAGCCACCAAGATCATCAAACCATTAACAAAGAAAAATGTTAATCCTTAAAATGATAAATGATCTGAAAGAAGATAACCCCCAACATATTTTTATAATTAAAAGAATATTTATAAATATGCACATATAGATATTCACATGTAACAATATCTGTACACACATCCTCATATACAAGAGCATACAATCAAAATACACAATAACGACTACAATCTGGTTGGGGGTTTATCTTGAGGGATAACTTCGTTGAGGCAGCGCTTCAGGAGGGCTTTATCAATTATGTAAGGGGTCCATTGCCCCCTAGATAGATTAAAATTGTCCTTCATTTCAATGAGGGAAGATTCCACTATTTTCCGTTTGAATTGACAGGCACTTTTAAATAGCATAGTGGCACCACTCCAATCAATCCGATGATTATGTTCATTGATGTGGGTAAAAAGAGCCGAATTTTCTTGATTATATCTTACTGCTCTCTTGTGTTCTAAGACTCACTGGGATAGAGAGCCGCCTGTTTGTCCTATGTACACTCTATTGCAATCATTATAGCTTAATTGGTATACTCCTGCATTAACTTCTTTTTTGTTTTGGCTAACGTTAACTAATTCTTTTTTTAAAGTGGTAGGATAGTTAAAAGTGAATGGGGACTGTTTACCTAATGTATCATTTATGACGCCTAGCTTTTGGTGAAAAGGAAGGAGGATTTTGTTGAAATTATTCTCTTTGGGGGTCCTGTGAGGATTGTAAAAAAACCTGTTTAGCTTTCTGCAGAGCTTTGTCTAGATTTGCAGCTCTAATTATTTAGAACATGCAATTCAAACGGTTTATTCTCAGCTTGACCAACTTTGTTATCCTACCTTTTTCTTAGACAAAGCTTGGCAGAAGGATTAACATTTTTCTTTGTAAATGGTTTCATGATCTTGGCGGCTTCTTTGTTGAGGATAATTCGTTTGGATTAGACCTGTCCTGTTATCATAAATATTTTTAATCCCTCAGGTCTCATGAGTCCTTTTGTTTATGTCTCCACCTTCATTGTTATTTTTTCTCAGTTGTGCTTGAGAAGAGATCCAGTTAGGATCCGAAATATAGCATTGTTTTATAAGTTTAGTTTCACTAATGGGCTTCCTAACTATATA